>JAQMWT010000078.1:0-240263 GCA_029834535.1 Chrysophaeum taylorii
ACTCATTGCAACGCTTGAGTCATACCCAAAAAGGAATCCTACTTTGGAGTCACCTCAGCCACTCCCACAGGAACTTTGGCCACCAGACGCCACCCATGTGCTCGTGGTTTCTCCATTGGTTTCCTCCAAAGTTTTTGACTGCAGCAGAGGCAAAATGGAACCTTCCCATGCGACTATAACCTCATTCTCGTTTGGGACACAAGCATTTACTTCATGTCATTTGTTTACGCCCATAGTACCGCGACACACGGCAACCAAGATAGAAGTGGACTGCGTTCCACCCCCATCTCTGAGCGCTACCCCCGACATGCTGCTCCCGGCACTACTAGCCAGTCCCACCACGTCTGATTCAGCTCCCATCACCTTGTATTACGTCATATGTCATACTCCGGTTAAAGCCCAGACACCGCACAGGCTACGATGCACTCGCGACGGCACGCTCACCGCCCCTCTCGGTTTAGACTACAAACATTGCGCCATACCCATGGTACATCCACAGTCAACTGAGACGCACGCTCGCTTGTCGCACAGTACGATGCCCAAACACCTTTTGATTCATGATACGCAGAACACTGTCGTCTCAGCCACCGCCGAAGCGCCTCCTCCGACCGCCGCCCGGCTCTGCGCTCGTTTCGCAATCATGGTCTCCCCGTCTCACCGGCAATTCGAAGATTTCACCCAGTTCGAATTACGAGGGCGCATTAGTTTCCCACCGACGACAAGATTCGTTTCGATTCGTATCAGTCATGCCTCCTATGGCTACTCTGGCTACATCAGAACTCAATTCAAGGCACGTACCGAAGTCCTTCTTTCTAAGGACCTCTGTCACACGCCAAGACCTGATGAGTATTCGTCGTTCCTCCCCGCTTCTACGCGACTCCCGACGACCAAATCCCCGACGATTTGTGATGACACAAAGTTCCGTCATCAATGCAATTCAGAGCCTCCCACGCTCTTCCGTCAGTCTCTCGCAGGTCACACCTCCCAAATTTCAGCATTCCACCCTCGCTCGATTTTATCCAGCATGCTGCCATATGCAAACGAGGTTCAGTCACGCCAACGCCACACTTCGCAGTTATCGCTAGTCTCGCGCAATAAATGCCCGCCACCAAATGATAGCCGCACGCAGAGTTCTTTACTCACCTCTCTTCACGTCCCCCCCAGCACTATGCTTGACGTTGAAGCTCTGCACCACTATGGTTCGGTTACAACACAACTTCACGCGAAATCCTCGTCCAGTTCTGATCATATCTCGCATCTGTCGACATTGTTATCAGAATCATGCTTCGGACACAGCTCAGACTACACTCGCGTATTACGCTCTTATGGCGCACTCGGTTCGCTCCTCTCCGTTCGCACTGCAGGTTCCATCTTGCAGAACTCTGAGCCCAACAGCCACCATTGCTATTCGCACCCAGTCGACACTTTCCGTAGCACCCGCGAGGATAACCCCCAATCTCCACAGGTTGGACGCGCGCTATGCTCCCAGCATTCCACCAATGTCACTGCCGCACACCGCTAGCCCCACCCAGTTGTGTTACGAATCAAGGGAAGTTAACTGCCTTGACTATTTACTTCTTCATTCCCACACACTCGCTGCTAGTCACAGTATCGCATGACTCATTATCGGACAGTTCTCGCATTATGGACAGAACCTCACATCATGTTCATTCTTCGGACATCCCCCGTCCATAGATCAATCCTCTCTTGAAACATACGCTTCCTACACGTTGTATACTGTACAGCTCTCGCATATCGACAACACCCTCCTGTCGAATGTCTTATTTTTCAGGCACTGCACGATTCACCAGGGATGCACCACGCTCCCTCGCGCTTGTACATCAAGGGAAGTTTGATTCTGGTGAAAACGCTTCGTTTGATTCTGATGAAAACGACTCCGGACATGAAATGAATGGATCAGTCGATTGTCACAGTTCAGGATTACTTTGCAACATAGAACACGCACGATGCGACTTTGACCATACATTCGAAGTCAACTCCCGCCCTGGCACGGACACTATCTTCAAGCAGTCCATCGCCTTCAGGCATTTTCTTCTGTTGCCCAACTCTTCTGCATTTTCTGCACAGGGCACCGACTCGTCAGCACAGGACACACGCCTGTATCCACCATCATACGCGATACACTCGCAAACCTCAGTCTCCGCCCAATCATCTTTCGATGATAACCACTGGCGACTCACACGAGACTACGAACCCAAGTCTACAACAAATTTAGAGTTTTCAAATTTATGGCCAACCCCAGACAACTTCACAACGATATCGTCATCGCACTACGATTATACCCATATCACTCTATAAGCTCATAGCCTAGCTTCAGCTGTCCCACGCTACACTCAGGACGACAGCTTTGACACTTATGTGACAGGTAATTCTGGTTCCCTCATCGTACAGAAACAGCTCCGCCTTACTCGCTCTCATTGCGACGATTACCTTACCATGTCGAAACCGATTTGGTTAAATGGTCATATCTCTTCATGAGATCACGCTGGCGCTCCGTCACATCGTCAAATCTTTACTAGCAAAACTTTAGTCACGATAGAATCTCATCCCTACGACCACTTTCACTATTCGCTTTTCGATCTACCATTGGTCTGCTGCATAATTCCCGACTGCCTGACCAATGATCCCTCCTGTTATTATTCGTTAGACCACCCGCTCTACTCAGATGATCCCCCAGCCACTTAGGATTTACCCACCGGCACGCACCGTCCCCTATCTCATTAGCCACTGAACAAGATGATGATCTGATCTCTCGAACAGCATTCGCCATACTTCATCATTAGCCTACCTAGCATTTTCCTCAACGTATCCTTTCCTTTTGCTTCCCCTCTCAACCTATTCTACACTCAACTTCGCGCTCTTTCTCCTTTCTCACTTCACACCTACCGGCTTTTGCTCTCCTTTATCTCTTTCATGCACTTCGCACACTTTCTTTCACGCCTCCTCACGACTCAACATCTATTTGTCCTTGGCCAGACATTTGTTTTGTTTGTCCCAGATTTCGCTCATCACCGAGTTCAATCTGCGAGGGCGTAGATATAGAAAATTCCATTTAGGGTTAGGAACCCCCCCCCCCCCTTAACCACACTCTCACACCAACAACCCCAAATCGCTGTGTCGAACACTGTGCTGCTCTTTGTGTCGTTAGAGGACAGGACGAAAGGCAGCACTACCATTGCCACCATTCTCTACCAGAGGCACAGTGATTTTTATTGTTCTCTAAGTAGTGAGGGCGCCAACGTCTCCTTCATTACTAGCGAAGTGGACAAAGATGTCAAAATTCCCATCCACTTTGTTGAGCATGACTTGCCTGCGTTGCCGTGCATACCTTATACTCTTGCTCGCGACATGAACATGGAACTCCGGTCGTTAGCCTTTCCGCTCAAAAGGTACTATGAAAATCGCGACATGCTTTACCATTATTCTTACCTTTTGCGCAAGTTACCCGAGCGCCCCTGGCTTCGCCCTCTCCTACTAAACATGCGGCAGAACAACGAGCTCGTTCGCAAGAACTCAACTGAGCCCGCGTGACCAAACTCCCGACCATTGTTTCTTTCTGTTGAAAATGGTCAATCACGCAAGCCCACTGTCGTGTTGTTATGTTCTGGTCTGTCGACTTCCGCACAAATTTCACAATCCCCCTATGACTTGGCCTTGAACATCAATGTTATAGTAGTAGTTGTTGAGTCTGATGAAAACCTTGTGAGAATGTTACGCCGACGCTTCTCGAATGTATTAATCTTTAAGTCCCTGCCATCCTTCATTCTGCGCTAAATCGCAAAAATCCGATTCGACGTTGCGTAGAAGATTCCAGTGTACGACTAAAATCGCCCCGTCAGACGTTAATTAGTTATCGGCGCTTAAATAAGTACTCGGCTTAATCGATGTTTCTAGAGACGAGAAGACCATCGAACAGACGGCCGTGATGCCCACATGCTACCGCCACACTGGCGGCAGCGCCAAAGACGATCTTGTTTCGCTTTCCCTAGGAGATGACATACATATTTTAGAATCTTTGAAACCACAATATTGAAACAATCCCCAACGCCGCTGGCTTCTGCTCTGGACGTCGCCGCCGCGTGCGCAAAGCTGTTGCCGGAAGTGCTTACCAATGAGGGCGACGTTTGTTGATGCGCGCAGCGCTTTACGGCGGCGTCGCGAACGATTCAGAACGTATCGCCCAGCTCGATCGCGCCGCAAGACTCGCCTCTTAGGTCTCCGAAACTCCGCGCATCACCAAAGCGGAGAAAAAGTCGACAGACCAGTCTTCACGACCTCACGCCCAAGGCCGTCGCCACCTCAAGTCCAGTTGCAAAGACGTCACAAAAATCACGGTCCGCGATATCACCTCCATCCTCGGCCTACTTGGCCGAGCCCAAGGGCGACAAAGCGGCCCACGTCACGGCCCTGCAGGACGCCATCGAGGCCAAACAAGATGCCCTCAGCGCGGTCCAGTCGGCCGCCACCGGCACGCTCGACGACGACGATGACAAGGACGATAGGAAAAAATCAGGTACCAGGTGAAAGATTCTCTTCTAAGACCCCCCCCCGTGGTACAGTAACTGGGGGAAGAAGTTAGGGGCCTTGCGAGAGTGATCAAGTCGAGCACCACAAGTTATAGTGTGGCGTTTTGAAAGAGGTCAAGGCTGTGGATGGCCGAAGAGGTGAGTTCGCCGGAAGATGCTCAGGCACCAGAGATGACGCCACAAAAACCCAAGCCGACCGTGTGCAACGATTTCATTCTGGATGTTCAAGCGACGACGTTCAACATTTGTAAACGTTGTGGCGCGCCCAAGGTCGCGCACAAAAACTTCTCGCGCGCCACCGACGAGCTTAAAGGGAAGCTGGGTAAGCGAGACATTATCAACGCGACGAAGGCGTCGCCCGGGGCCGAGGTCGCGACCGCGGCGTGCGGAAACTTCCGCCGAGACCTCAGCGGGGCGACCTTCGACATGTGTTTGTGCGGTTTTCCCAAGTCGGCACACGTGGTCAAGGCCCTCACACACGGTGCCGGCACCGAACTGACCAAGAAACTCACCAAGGGCAAGTCTGACGAGTGCACTAGCATCGAAGTTGACCGAACTACCGAGCCGCCGTGCCAATGCGCGGGCTGCGTCATTGTATAGGTCGACTGAATTTCCTCCAAACACCGAGCGCGCTTAAATTTATCTTGGCAGCGATTAGGCCCGCTTTTTCTTCCGCTGACCCCACCCACCGATGCATCCGTCCGACCGCATATATTCTGCGAGGAGGGGCTGCAGATGCAACCCCATTGAAATCCTGCGCATTCTTCCCTCTGCCTTGTGTTCGTGATTGTGAATACAGAACTGGATTCGGGGTGTGACAGAATGGCCTTGATGCGTATAGGTCTTTAAAGGTCGACTGCTAAGAGGGGTGTGGGTGCTTGCCCACGCGTTGCCGAGGGCACGTTATTATTATTACCTGTTTACATTGCCCCAGCAGTAGAGTGGACCCTGAGCACACCGAATTTCTTTTCGGGAAAGTGCGAAAAAAAAAAGTCACCACCACTGGCAAGATAATGCCACGACAATTCCTAGTTCCGTTGGATTTTCTTCGCGATCTTAACGGTCTGCCATCTGCTGCTGGTTGAGGGTCGTCGTGCAATCTTTTTCTTCCGTATTGCAACGATGCAAGCCGTCGTGATCGCCCTCGCTCTCGGCTCGGCCGCCGCCTTCCAGCCCAGCACCCCCGCGGTCTCGACCTCGAGCGCGCTCGCCGCGACCAAGGACGAGGTCGTCGCGCTCGCCGAGGCCAACCCCGATTTCCTCGGCAAGTCGATCGGCTTTTGGGACCCTCTCGGCGCGCTCGACACCAACTTCTGGGGCCTCGGCAACGAGGGCACTATCGGCTACTTGCGACATGCCGAGATCAAGCACGGCCGCGTCGCGATGGCCGCCTTCCTTGGCTACCTCGTGCAGTCGACTCCGCTCGTCTCGGGCCCGCACAAGCTCCTCCCGTTCAAGGGCTACACCCCCGGCCTCACGCCCCCCGAGCAGTGGGATGCGATTCCCCTCTACGGCAAGCTCCAGATCTTCGTCCTCATCGGCATGCTCGAATCGTATGGCGAGATCCTCGACCCGCACTACTGCAACGGCGGCCTCCCGGGCTACTACCCGCCCATCAAGGGGAAGCGACCTGAGCTCGTCTTCAACCTTTACGACCCCTTTGGCTTCTTCAAGGAGAACTCTGAGGAGAAGAAGGCCCGCGGCCGCCTCGTCGAAGTTAACAACGGCCGCCTCGCCATGTTTGGCATCCTCAGCCTTCTCTCCGAGGGCACCGTCCCGGGCTCCGTCCCGGCGCTCAAGGGCCTCATCCCCCCGTACTCGGGCAACTGCATGATTCCCTTCGAAGGCGACTTCACCATCTTTTCGTAAATTTCACGTCACGCAAAAAAGTCGTCCCGCCAGCCGCGTGCTCCCATAGCGAAAGGAGCACCAGCGTCGTCACCTCATTAATTTCGGCAAAATAAAAAAAAAAAGGTAGCCCCATACTACGATTGTTTGAAATGGCAGCAACAACGCTTTACGAGCAGTCGCTGGTCGGTCGGTTCGCCAAGCTCGAGGCGACAAGCTTATCGTGGCTCGCGCGCGAGGCGGGGGGTGACTTGGAGGAGGCGCGGCGGGCGCTCGAGAGGTTCGGCCGCAAGCGGCCCGCGGAGGCGGAACTCGTGCATGTCGTGACGGGGACGCGACGCGTCAAGTCTAAATTCGGGGACGTTGAGTGCCGCGAGATCGTGCTTGTGCCCGAGAACGAGGTCGCGGCGAAGACCCAGGCCTACGCGAGCTTCGAGGCGTCCCTCTACTGCGTCGCGCCCAAGGACTTGGCGCCGTCGTCGCTGTGGGCGGCCGATGCCGAGAGATGCAAAGCGCTCATGGACGACGAGGGCGACAAGGGCGACGCCTTCCGAACCAACCGCGGCGCGCGCGTCCACCTCAAGGACCTCGTCGTCGTGCCGCTCGCCGACTGGGCGCCCGTCAGCAAGCCGGAACAGTCGGTCGCGGCGGCGAAAAAAAAGCAAAAAGCCGCGCCGCCGCCGCCGCCGGTGACCAAAAAAGAAGAGAAAGTCGCCAAGAAATTCGCTGCTTTCTTCACCAAGAACGACAAGGACGAAAGCCTCGAGCCTAAAGAGCCCAAGCGCGCGCGCCGCGTCGTCGTGGACGACGACGACGACGACGTCGAGCCCGAGCAACGCCCGCAGCAACCCAACGTACCCAAATCACCGCAGCAGCCTCGAATGGTCGAGCAGACCTATGTCGACGAAAAGGGGTACCTCGTCACGCAAAAGGTCATGGCCCCCAGCCCTGCGTCCGAGCCTCCCAAACCAACGTCGGAGCCGCCCAAACCGCCCGCGACGAAGAAGTATCCCAACAAGGCGCAGCCCCCCAAACCCAAAAAAACAACGAAGACCCTCCCAAAGGGCCAGAAAGACATGCACAGTTTCTTCAAAAGGACATAGAATGCTGTAAGTATCATTAATGGACGACGGTGCCCTTTCGTTTGGACTCACGGACGGTATGCCCAACCTCCCTACCCTCCTTGCGGTTGAAGAAGAAGAAGAAGATGGGTGGGCGTTCTTCTTCTTCTTTTTCTTCTTCTGATGCGCTCGAGATACCACCGATAGGGAAGCATGTGGTGGTTTCCGGTCGTTGTCATCTTAGACGCCGACGCGGGCAAGCTCCTCGCTTCCCCAACCTGCGACGAAATGACGTACGGCGAAGGGGAGGGCGCCGAATCGAACGCGCGGAGAGAGCAGCCTTATTCTTGAGACGCGCCGCGTAGGCCTCGTTTGCTGGCGCGGCGGCACTAGTCGCGGCCGCAGGAGCCGGTGCGTCCGAGAATTGCATTCGAGAAAGTTCCTCGATCCCCCAGCGCGCCTGCGACAAGGTCACAGCCACCAACGATTACTTACGCCCAGCGCGTCGACATTCTTGAGTCGTTGCGCGTACGCCGGGTGCATCGTCGCGGGCGCCGTCGCGAGAGGAGGCGCCGCCGCCGCCGCCGCGGGAGGCGCCGCCGCAGCAACGGGTACTCCACCCTGGAGAGCCGCGAGCTGCGCTTCGAGCCTGAGAAGGAGTCACGGGGCGAGAGCGCGACGCACTCGGCGATACGGGCTTGAGCCTCAGCTTTCGCTTCGGCTCGCGCGCGCGAGACTGCCTCGAGCCGCGCCTCGTGCACTTTGACGAGGTAGTCGGCCATCCATTTCGCCGACTCGTCGGTCGCCCGAAGCTCCGTAGACGCACGCAAGGAGAGGCCCCACAGCGCGAAGCCTAGGAACATGATGATGATCGGCTCGCCTCGCCTCCAACGGAATCTACGACCGGAGCATTAATTAATCACCCCGGCGGCCACGATAGGTCGCGGCCTCCGATGATGTGGAGATGGAGGTGGAAGACAGACTGGCAGGCCTGAGCCCCGTCGTTAACGACGAGCCTGTAGGAGTCGAGGCCAGCAAGTTTCGCGATGTGGCCAACTTTGGCCATAAGATGACCGAGGACAAAGACGTGGTCGTCGGTCGCGAACTGGAGCTGCGTGAGACGATCGCGGTGCTTGGGGATCAGGATGATGTGGGCCGGAGCGACGGGATTGATGTCTTTGAAAGCGAGGCAGACGTCGTCCTCGTATACGACGTCGCTCGGGATTTCCCTCGCAATGATCTTGTCGAAAATGGTGCTCGGCGCGTCGTCGCGGAGGCCGGCTCCCAAGACCGTTCCCCAGCGGTCCCTCCGGTCCCAGGCGTCAAGGGCCTCAGTGATTTCGCCGCGGACGCGCGTCGCGACAGCGTCCCGGCCCGAGCACATAAAGTCCCACCACTTCTGGAGCTTGGGACCCAGGGCGAAGGGCTTGTCGAACTTGGGGAGCATCCTCTCAGCGAAGAGCAACGTCGGGAAGCAGGCGACGTCGGCCTGCGTGGGCTCGTCCCCGAGCATGTAGGGCGCCGGGTCGTCGACGATCGCCTCCAGCTCCCCAAGCTGCGCCACGAACGCGTCTAACGCACGATCGCGCGTTCCGAACATCGCCCACCCTTGGCCGACAGGGGCCGCCTTGTACATGCAGCCTTGGATTGCGGCAAGATAGACGTCGTGAAGCCGGCAGATGCGGTCGCTCTTGACGGCGAGGTCGCTTCCGGGTTTCAGGGCAAACTTTCCGGGACCCTCGCGACCGTCCAACTTGCCGCCCAGATACCGCGCGATCGTGTCAGACTCGGGCACGCACAGGCCGTCGGAGGCGAGCGCGGGCATCTTACACTGTGGATTGATGCCTCTGTACTCGTCGCTCTGCAAACCGCCAGCACTCGACGGAGGCACGATGTTCACTTCGCTCTCGGCGTCCTTGTAGTAAATGATCATGCGCACGCGGGCGCCATTGTTCGACACTGGCATGTCGTAGAGCGTGTACGTCGACATTGCCCGCACGCTCGAGCGACTCGCCCCAATCGTCGTCGCGAGGCGAGCGAGGAGAAAGTGCATAAGAATAATAACCCCCTCTACTTTACAATAATGACTAATTAATTACCCTCGATGGTGCTGCTGCTGTCGTCAAGGTTTTTGCTTGTCGCGTGCGTCGCGCTCGCCGGCGCCGAGGTCGCCCTCGACATCACCAACTTCGACGAGGTCGTCGGCACGACCCCCTGGGTCATCGAGTGCGTGATGGAAGTGCGCGCGCGCGACGTCATCGCAGGTTCGCCTCAGACATGTGCATGTCTTGCAAGGAATTTGCGCCCACGTGGCACGCCTTCGCTGCCAAGGTCGAGGGTATCGAGGGTCTCGGGGTGGGGCGCGTCAACATCGACAAAAAGGTTGGCCTCCAGCTCGCGCAACGGACTCCAACCGTTCTTTCGAAAATCCCCAAGGTCATCTTCATGCCTGCCCCCGCCACCAGCAAAGAGTACGTCACTTTGGACGGCACTTCCGTGCCTGCTCTCCTCCTCCAGCTCGCCCAACACTTCCCCTTTAACCCAAGCGAACTTTAGACGACGCCTCCGCGGTCGTTGTAGTTGCGGCGAGGCGCCTCGTACCCCGGGAGGTGCTCGTATTCCTTTCGCAGGCGGCGGTACTTCTCGTGGAGCCGGTTCGAGACCACAAAGTACGTCCCGAGGCGGACAATAGCATCGAAGCTCGTGACCACCGAGAAGAGCTTGCCAAGATAATTGACGATGAACTTGCAGCTCCAAATGTCGTCGAAGGGCCAGTCGCCCCACCGCGGCTCGGTGATGAGGTTCGCGTTCCACGCGGGGAGGCCGTGCGTCTGGAGCCAGATCCGGAGATCGACGTGGTCCTCGCTCTTAGAGAGCGACTCGACGGCGTGCTTTTCCACGGCGCGCCAGAACACAAACCTGTTTTGGAGGTTCGCGCGCCAGGTGTGAAGATACGCGGCAACCGCCGCAGCCATCGTGATGTAGATGAGGCTCCAGACGCCGTTTAAACTGAAGACGAGAAAAAATGCTGAGCTCATGAGGAACGACAGACTGATTCGCGTCCAGTACCAACAGCCATCGCTTGTTCGAGCACGCAACGGCGCCGAGCGGTCCTTGGGGTCCTGAATGTCGACTTGTGCTCGCAACTTCCATCGCGCGAACGCCGACGGAAAGATGACCAGATCCTCCTGAACTGTCGCGATTTCCATTATTGCCCACACGGAAATGATCGTCGCAAACATCGCGTACGCCATCGCGACGTGGTGTGCTATGATCTGCAAATTGTATGGCCCCGCCTTGCCCGTCGGCATCAGCATGATCTCAGCAAATGCGACCGTCATCACCAGCGTGTTCCCGATCGCCCAGTTCTCGCCCATCTGGACCTGAGCCGCTTTCAGCCCCATCGGTTCCCGCTCTTCGCCCTTGCTCCCGAACTTTGACCACATCTCGCACACATTCTCTAGCTCCTCGTTGCTCAGTTTGTTCGAGTGCTCGCACCACTCATCGGAGCAGGACATTATGACGAACTTCAAGAACTTCAAAACCCGACCCCCTAACTAACCCTTCTTTTGCTTCGCTCCGCCCTTCATACTACTCCTTAAAAACTTCTTGGAAAGTTCGTCAAGGATTCAACACAGTGTCGCCGCGCCGTGGGGGTATTATATCGACGCTTGGAGTATTTATTCATTTATTTGCCCGAGGGGGCATATGCCGCGACGCGTCGACGGGCCTCAAGGACCTTGATGCACCCGCAAGGCTCGATCATGGAAAACCCCTTTCTTCCCCCTGCCGAATGACATGATAGGGACGTAGCTTACTTTCAAAAATGTCCTTAAACTGCCGCTCAATTGAATGTTTCTGTACTTATGGGCAGTTGAACTCGATCTCAGAGGCGCCAGGTCAGGGATGTATCGATACATCCCGTGCCGAATAGCATTATGTTCAACGAGGTCAACGAGAGAGAATTTTTTACACCCCGACTAAATTGAATTCGCCCCCAAAAAACTGCTGTCGCGACTGATCGACTTGTTTGGGTAGGTGACATCGGAGACGATGAGTAGTTGGCTTCCGCGGTTCAACTCAGGCTCGGCGCTGAGTTTGGAGCCAACGAAGGGCGACAAAGCTCCTCCGGGGTCTTGCTCGGGGATGTCATCACTCTCGTTGTCTTGCCCCTCGACGACCCCGATCGGCGGTCCCGACGCAGCCTGGCTCAAGGTGATATCGTCGGTTGCAGATCGCGACGAGACCGCGCCAGAGGGCAGCGGTTGTGACACGCCGCCGCGAGAGATTTTTTCGTCGCCATTGATTCATCGGGACGACGACGGCGTGCAAAACAGCGTCGTCGGCACGTTTGGCATAGTTTGCGAGATTCTCGAGTTGGAGAGGCAACACCAGGAGGCCATCAAAGCCTTGCGATTGGAAGCGGAACGGCGATCGATGGGATTCGAAGACGAACGCCAGCGCCACGTGGTTGCTGTGCTCGACGAACGAGAAGAGCGCGAGCGTTGCGAATACGAGCTCGCCGCCGCGCAAGACCAGCAAGCACTTGTAGGGGACCAGCTCGCCCAGCACGTGGCAGCCGTTGCAATTGAGCGCTTTCTGCGCGAACAGTGCGAGCGTGAGCTTGCGGACGAGAAACGTCGAGGAGAAGGGTGTTGCGACGAGCGGGTCGCGACGCTGCATCGCGAGCTCGAACAGACGCACCAATCGCTCGCCCATGCGCAAAAGCGCTCTGCAGGCCAGGGCGACGACCTCGAACGGGTAGTCGATCGCACGCACGTGGCGCTGAACCCTTCGTGGGAAACAAGCGAGCTCGATCGCATGGGCCGCGACGCGAAATTGGGTCAACTAGAGCGCGAACTAGCTAAGCCGCGCGAAGCAATAGCAAAAGAGCAATGTAGCGAAGAGATCGACCACGCGCAAGCGAAAGAGTTCGATCGGGATTCGGAACGTACGAGAGAGGCGCTCGCAGACGAAGAACGGAGCAAAAATTGTCGACAGCAGAGCAGTCGCCTCGACGCCGAACAACACGAAGCGCTCGAACTCGAAAACGCTCGAGATGCTCTCGCCGCCGAGAGGACACGGCACGAGCAGTGCGAGCGCCTTGCGGCCAAGCAACGCGACGACCTCGTGTGTGATCAAGCCGAGTTCGCCGAGGAATGTGAAGCGCGCTTGTGCCAGACGGGCGATGAATGCGAGCGCCTTCGTCAAGAGCTGGCTACCGAGCGGCGTCGGCGCGAAATATCCGAGCAAGACGTAGTGCACGAGTGCGACGGATTGTGCAACAAACTCGCAAGCGAACGGCGGCGTCGCGAGAAGTCCGAACATGACCTCTTCCATGAGCGCGAACACCTTTGCGACGAGCTCGCCTGCCATCCGCGAATTCGCGAGAAGACCGAGTTGGAATTTGAAACAACAACAAAGCCGCGGGCAGACCTCGAAGAGCGAAGGGCCTATGGGAATCGCGAGATGGCACAGGAACTCGAGCGTTTGCGGCTGGAGCTCGACTGTGAGCGGAATCGACGCGAGAAACTAGAGCGCGAGCTAACGACCGAGCCATCAAGCCGTCGCAAAGAAGCCGACGAGGAGCTCAGAAGGATACGGACTGACCTCGCCGACGAGCGGCAAAAGTGCGAGTCGTGCGAACGTAATGTCGCTGCCGTTATCGAGCGCGTGCGTGGCGATATAGACGACGAGCGAAGTCGGCAGTCGGAACATGCACTTGTTGAAACACGAACGCGGGACGTCGACCGCCACGTGAGCGAGACCCAAAAATTGCGCGACGAATTGACCGCAGAGCGGGCAAGAAGAGAGGCGTGCGAAAAAGAATTGGTGAACCAGGGTGCTAACGTCGAGACTAACGTGAGCCAGCAACGGGCTGACTTGGATCGGTTGAGCGCTGAGCTCACGACCGAACGGCACTGGCGAAGCGAGTTTGAGCGCCAGCTTGACGAGCACGCTCGATTGTATCAAAGCCAACTCGAGACGAACAAAGCGCGTGCAGATCGCCAAGCCGAACTCGAGAGCGAGCTGCAGCGCGCCCGAGATGCGCTGGACAACGAGCGGACGAGGCGCCGAGCAGCCAAAAAACACGAGATAGCTCTCAAAGTCGGCAGCGGTACCACCACCAAAGCTCCCCTCAACGGCGCAATGAGTTCCAAGAGCCGCCAACCAGACGATGAACTTGAGCGCGCGCGCAAGGAGCTGGCCTCTCTAGAGCTGGAGGTCCAGTGCGAGCGCCAACGGCGCGAGGCAAGCGACCAGAAGCTTGTCGACGCGCTCGACCGTCAGCACCAATGCAAAGTCGATTCTTGCCAGCAAATCGAGCACGAATGCGAGGCACGGTCCAAATGCAAAATGCAGGATGAGGATCGCCGCCAACACCGCTGCGACCTGTGCCCGCTTGAAACAGAGCGCGCTTTGGTTTCACCGCCGGGCCGGCCGGACAGCGTCGAGACCTCGCAGCGACAGCGTGAACGCTGCGAAATGCGCTCCGAAGACGAGCGCATCCGATTCCTCGCCGTGCTCTCAAGAGAGCGAGACCTCCGCCGGGCCGCTGAGCAAAAGCTTCAGGACGACCATAACATGCACCTGTTACAGGCGATAGCCGACTTCCAGAACATCAAAGGGGAGCTCAAGCGCCACTGCGATCTGAGAGCCAAGCGTCGCGGCTATGCCAATGCCGAGCTTGCACGGCAAGCGCACCAAACGCGCGAAAATGAAATTAACCACGAGCTCGTTCAAGCGAGGAGCGTCTCGAAGAAACCCTCGTTCGAGCGACCCAAGCGCTCATCCACAAAATATTTTTCGCCGAAACTCCGTGATTGCTACGTTGTGGGCAAGCACGGCCTCAAGCGACGCCGCATGATGTACCACCTCCCCGGCTGCAAACATTTGATGAACTCCAACATCGGCGGCGACGGCGGCGGCGGCGGCAAAGAATTTCCCATGACCATAGATGAAATCAGGTACATGGAGCATCGGCCGTGCCCATTTTGCGGGCCGACCCCCATCGGCGTGCTCAACAATCGTCTTCTCTTGTGATCGTTTCGTCCGATCGGGAGAAAGAGAAGTCTAGCGTGTGATGGGAGCCTGGTCTGGGCGAAGACGCTCGAGCTTTCTCTCTCTCGTGCAGTCTCTTAACTCCCGCCTCTTGTTTTTGATGCCGGCCAATTTGCTAGTCAATAAATCACGTGTGTACAAACCCTCAGCTTCCTTCGACGAACTACCGAACGCACAGGGCCCTTCATGCTATCCACGCTGCGCTCTAAGCAGTCGCCCTTGAATACCCTCTCGTTCATCACCACGTAAATTATCATAATTGCGGTAAGCGACCAGGCTCTGGAATTCATGGAAAAGAAAGAGTGAGATTGGAGAATCGCAAGGAAGACGAACCCCACACACACCCCCCTCTTAGCAGTCGACATTTAAAGACGAAGAGGATCACAGGAGGCGACAAAAAAATAAGCAAGAATAGAGAAAATGGAGAGGCAGGCAGAGAAGGGAGATGACGACGACCGGCGAGTGCAAGATAAGAAAAGAGGCGAACAAAAAGGGTCGCAAAGGACGACGACGACCACTCAAGAAGCGCGCAGTGGCCAACGGGAGGCAACGAGACTGACAAAGCACATAATCGGAAAAAAAAACAAGAAGATGACGCGCGCGCCCTCTCGCCAAGATCGACGTCAAAATCGCCTAGCAAAGTAGCTAGCGAACCCTCACAATCACTACTCAGATAGTGATAGTTGTCATTACGTGCTAATCGTCAGCATCATCTCTCGACATAGTCTTCTACTTTACCTCGAGGGGCACAGGGTGCTGCGTGGTGTAGGTCGGCAAGAGGCAGGAGACGACGTGAAAAAGGAAGAAAGACGAGAAAGGGGCCCAGAGGATGTCTCAGAAGCGCCGAGCACCGGAATTGCGCGAGCTGCCGCCGCCTGGGCACGACGACGCATAGTGACCAGGTTTGCCGCACTTGTAGCAAGAGCCTAGTTGTCCATCGCCGCCTCGGCGTTGTCCGGCAGTGCCCGGACAATCTCGGGCCCAATGTCCCTGACTGCCACATTTGTAACACCCGCCGGAGCGGGCGGTCGTGGGTGGTGGCGCAGAGGCGCCGCCGCAATCGTCGCCGCCGTAATCGTCGCCGTAGCCACCGCTCAACCTCCCGGGGCAATCGCGAGCGAAATGTCCTGGTTTGTTGCATTTAAAACACACACCGGAACGGTCAGTCACGGGAGGAGCCGGGGTACCACCGTAGTTCTTTGGGGGGGCGCTGCTGGGAGCCTCGTCAGCCCACTTAAAGTAGCTGCACGGATCGCATTTATAAAACCGCCGGTTCGGGTTCTTCTGGGTGAAGCTCATGTGCACAACGCAGGGCTGGCCGCACGAGCCACACGCGTGGGCATCGCCTCCCGAGATTTGTTGCTGGGGGCTGCTGGGCACCGGCGAGCTGCCATGGTTCTTGGTGCGCGGGCTGCTGCTCGGAGCCTCGTCGGCCCACTTAAAGTAGCCGCAGGCTTCGCATTTATAAAACTTCCGGTTCGGGTTCTTCTGGGTGAGGCTCGTGTGCACAACGCAGGGCTGGCCGCAAGTGCCACAAGCGTGGGCATCGCCTCCCGAGATTTGTTGCTGGGGGCTGCTGGGCACCGGCGAGCTGCCATGGTTCTTGGAGCGCGGGCTGCTGCTCGGAGCCTCGTCGGCCCACTTAAAGTAGCCGCAGGCTTCGCATTTATAACACTTCCGGTTCGGGTTCTTCTGGGTGAGGCTCGCGCGGACAATGCAGGGCTGGCCGCACGTTCCACACGCGTGGGCATCGTCTCCCGAGATTTGTTGCTGGGGGCTGCTGGGTACTGGTGCGCTGCCATGGTTCTTGGAGCGCGGGCTGCTGCTCACGTCAGCCTCGTCAGCCCACTTAAAGTAGCTGCACGGATCGCATTTATAAAACCGCCGGTTCGGGTTTTTCTGGGTGAGGCTCGTGCGGAGAACGCAGGGCTGGCCGCACGTGCCACACGCGTGGGCATCGCCTCCCGAGATTTGTTGCTGGGGGCTGCTGGGTACTGGTGCGCTGCCATGGTTCTTGGAGCGCGGGCTGCTGCTCGAAGCCTCGTCGGCCCACTTAAAGTAGCCGCACGCTTCGCATTTATAAAACTTCCGGTTCGGGTTCTTCTGGGTGAGGCTCATGCGGACAACGCAGGGGTGGCCGCACGTGCCACACGCGTGAGCGCCGGGTTGTTCTTCTTCTTCTTGTGTGTTGCCTAGCTTGGTTCTCTTCAAGGGCGGACTCTGCGGTGGTGTCGGCGACAGGCGCGCGAGACTCTCCTCCCCGTAGGCTGCCGCGGCCTCCTCGTACAGCGCCTCCTCGTCCTCGGGCGATGGTTCCCAGTCCGGGTCTCCTTCCATGATGCTGCAGCTACGTAGTTTCAAAACTAAGTCCAAACGATTTAGAATAAGGATGGAGGTGGTGAGCCTCGAGATCGGTCCCTGCGGCATCGCCGTGGGCACGGGTCTCTTCGACCAGGCGTTTGAGGCGGGGGACCCTCTGCGACGCCGCGACGGTGCACCGCGTGCGCTCGTTGTCGACGCGCGACGGCGCGGCGGCATCGTCGTCGACATCGAGGAGGAGGCCGTCGCATGGGACGGCGAAGTCGAGCGGCACTTGGTGCCCGGGAGGCCCTGGAGCCACGGGACGTTGGTGGAAGCACCATTCTGGGCGGACAGCGAAGCGCTCTCCGGGTTCGACGGCGTCGCGAGCGGCGCACGAGACGGCGCTCTCGGGTCAGCGTGGTGGGAAGAGATGGACGACGCCGCGCGCAAGGAACTCGAGCGATGCGACGGCGCGTGCGGCGTGTTGTGCTTCGCCGAGGCGGGGGGCTACGCTGGCGTCGCTGCGTCCGTGCTAGCGCACTTTTCCGACGAATGCACTCGGGCGCCGCGCGTCGCGTGGCTCGCGATGGTCCCTAATCGCGACGCCGATCTCGGCGCGCGCCTCGCGCGATTCGACGCGACCCTCTCGCTGCGCGAGCTCGTGAGAGCCGCCGACGCCCTCGCCCCCATCGACGCAACGCGCTCCCTCGTGGCCGCGGGCGCCGCGATCGACCTCGCGACCACCCCTTTCCGGACCCGCTCGTGCGACTTTCCCGCCTGGACGAGCCTCGTCACCCGCGACGGGGCCGTCCGCCTCCTCGACCTCGCCGCCGGCGCCTCGAGAGATAAGCTCGCCCCCTTCTGGGGGGACGACTTCCACTTTAGCGGGGGCGTTCTCGTGGACGCCAAGAGCCCGACACACCCCTTCGCGTGCGCGAGCCTGGGCTCCAGCGCGCGGTCGCGCGCCGTCCCGTTTCTGCGCGAGGCTGCGGCCGTGGTCGACCCCAGGCACACTCCCGACGCCCGGCGCGCGGCGGCCCACTTCGCGACTCCCCTCGACGACCTCGCGGAGATCCACGCGGATCTCCTCGCACTCGCCGACGATCACGAAGATGCCGTCTGACGTCGCTGTCAAAACTATGTTCCTTCCTGATATATGTGGCGGGGTCGAGAGGTGGGTGCCATGCATGACGCTCCGATGTACCGTTTCCTCCGATATTCCTATGCTTTTTTTGTTGTCGCCGGCGGTTCGTCGTCCCCCGTAATCGCCATGGCCGGAGAATGGCGTCGCGCCGACGAAATCAAAGTCGTCGGGATTCGCGAATGGGACGTCGATGCGAGCCGTTCTTCAAACCGACCTCGGGGGGGGGTGTTGCCGGACTAGCTGCGAAACGCGAGGCACAGACGACGGCGTCATAAGCGTCGCCGTGTCCACAAGCTCCGTGACTTTTTACGCTCAAGTTGTCTGTCTGTCTGTCTGTCTGCTGCTGCGGAGGAGGCGAAATTTATACGTCGATGACGCACGTCAACAACAACTCTGCTACCATGCCGTGGGGCGAAGGGCAACCCTGGTGTCGACGGCCTGAGCTGCATCCACCTCTGGCTTCTCGACACTGGCGACTGCGTCACAAGGATAGCCGCCTGTCGTGACGGGCTCAAATGCACGGCACCGGCGTTCCAACACGCTTGGGTCTCCAGCTTGGTAGATTTGACATTTTCTGTAAAACGGCACCGAGTGGGAAGTCGGCTTGCGCACTTCCCAAGTTGAGGGACTACCTCGAGCGCCAAACTACCGAACTTACACACTTTTCGATCGTGTCCCTCGAGACCCTCGTCCGAATTACGCATACTTTTTTATTAGCACAAGTGCAGGCCAGTAAGTTCACCTAGTCCCAATCTCTAACCCCAGTAAGTTCACCTGGTCCCTCGTCCGAATTGCGCATACTTTTTTATTAGCACAAGTGCAGGCCAGTAAGTTCACCTAGTCCCAATCTCTAACCCCAGTAAGTTCACCTTGTCCCGGTAAGTTTCGTATAAGTTCACCTGGTCAGTAAGTTCACCTATAGCTCACACCAACTCCTTTGAGCTCGTCGCTCTCGCCTCCGCCAATCTAAGCTGCTTTGATCCGCACGCACCGCCAACCTTTGAGTTTACTCTAAAAGCCCTTTACTCTAAAAACCCCAGTATGTTCACCTGGTCCCAGTTTCACCTGGTCACTCAGCTCACCTAGCCCCAATCTCCAACCCCAGTAAGTTCACCTGGTCCAAGTAAGTTCACCTACAGTGCGCGTGTAGACGCCGTGAGGGGGCTTATCGATATTGCGCAGCACGTGTGGGGTAGGGTGGAGTCGTCGACCCAGATGAGTACATCTCGGGGATGCCGATCGACAGAGAGCCACGTAGAGCTGGACGTGGCAGAAGACGGGCTTCGCCAAGAGGACGCCGACCTCGCGGGGCGTCTGGCCCTGGCTCTTGTTGATCGTTTGGCGTAGGCGGGCATTAAGGGACACAGGTTGGAGTAGCCTCGGTGACAACGACATGACAACGACACGATCGATCATGTATCTGGTACCGTTGCAGTGGCCGTGCGACGGGTCGAGGTTGCGAAGACTTTAAGCTCGCGATCAAAGTCAGCATGCCGTTGGTTGTCAGGGAGTTGAAAACTCTACTGTAAAGAGCGAGGCGTCGTCTTGCGACCCAGCCTAGTCAGCCGAAAAGAACTCCAACGCCTCGTCTCCGGGAAAAAAAGGCCGCGGTCATGCGCGCGTTGTCAGCATCGACAACATCGTTTCGACGGGGCGTGAGGATGGCGCGCTGAAAGAGCCGCCGCGGGTCGTGGAAATAGTCTGCGAGGTCGCCGTAGACGGCTTGGGAGGATCACTGTCTGGCTCTCGCGCCTACCTGATCCTTACTCTCGCGCCTACCTGATCCTTACCCTAAATCGAGGGACAGACAAACAGACACACACCCCCCCCCCTCTTAGCAGTCGACATTTAAAGACAGACAAACAGACAGGACGTCACCCTTCGTCGCACATACGTCCGGCGGCAGCATGCGTACGACCTACGGGCGGGGCCCGTCCTCTCTTCGCCTGCCCCACGCCTCGGCGATGACCCCGACTAGGTCCCGCGTACTTATCTCCGCCCGTCAGGCACATCCCTCATACCCCAAAAACCCACCCACATCCTTCATGCTCCCCACACACCCCCCCCTCTTAGCAGTCGACATTTAAAGACAGACAAACAGACAGACAGACACACTCCCCACACACACCCCCCTCTTAGCAGTCGACATTTAAAGACAGACAGACAGACAGACAAACAAACATCTGTCGATTAGTAGTTAAGATATGGCAATCCTAGGCGGTGGACGTCAGTCAATCACGCTTCCAACATTGCGGTCGACACCTGCATGGCATCAGAAGAAGCAGAAGGGGAAGGGGAAGGGGGAGGGAAATAGGCGGGGATAATTGATGGCAGCAGCAGAGGCGGGCATCGTGGTCGAACGCAAGTGCATCAGGCAGTGAGAATAGTGGGCGCGTGAACGCGGGCACGTCGCCGATGTTGTGGGTGTACTCAATCGCGAGGCTGGCTTACAGAGCGTCGCGTTGCCTTAAAAAAGGGCGGAAAGGCGCCCCGTTGGATGCGGTTACAGCGTGCATCGAAAGAAAGCGCGAGAAAAAGCAGATACGAGGTGTGAGGTGGATTGGGCGAGGAAGCGTCGCGTCGAAAGCCGAGGCTGTCGACGCAGCGCCTCGCGGCGATCGGCTTAATCGGCCATCCCTGGTGAGCTCACCACTTGAGCTTGCCCGGGCAATACTTGTCGATTAGACTCTGGTAGTAGGGCCAGAGCTCGGGGAGATTGAGGGGGTTGGACTCGTCCTTGGTGTAGAGGTCGAACCTGCGAACGAGAATCTCTTTCAATGACGACGAAAGGGGAAACAAAATCAAAAGAAATGACCGTACTTGTTAAATTCAAGAACCCATTCGAGCGTCTTGTAGTCATCCTCGGTCATGAAGTGGTCGTAGATGTGGCCCGTGTGCCACGGATACGCCGAGTGGTATCGAATCATAGCGAGGGCCTCCTTGGGGAGTGTGACTTGGTCGTTGGCTTTGAGCATTTGGTAGAGGTACTCGTCATGGCCGTAGGCGAAGAGAAGATTGTCGAGGCCACAATTCGGCTCGTACATGCCGAATTTGGTGTTGTAGCGAGGATCGTTCATGTCGGGGTTGAGCTTTGAAAATTCCGGAAAGACGACGCCGGGGCGCGTCTTACCTACCGGTAGCTTGCAGCCCACCACAAAAGTGTCGCCACCGAGCGCCCACTGCGGCCCTTCGGCCGTACCGCGCTGGCCGTCCTCCTCGGTGCCCCACAAGTACATGATCTTGCCCATGTCGTGGATCAAGCCCGTCAAGACGAACCAGTCAGGGTGTCCCGCCCGGCGAATGCCCTCGGCTGTTTGCAGCATGTGGATCAAGTTAGGGAGGCCGAGGTCGGGGTCGCTCGAGTCGACGTAGTGCTCCAACTCGTCGAACGCCTCCTTGATCGTCATCTCGGCACGGTGGTTCCCGCGAAACGAGTACTTGCGGTGCATCTTATTCACGAACGCGACCGTCTGCTTGGAGCGCATGTCGCGGTAGTGCGCCGTGACGATGTCCTTGCGCGCGTGTTCAACGTCGTAATCTCGAAATGCCTCCGACGCCTTGCACTGCGACTCGACCTTCTTCGCCCGGGAGGGAGGGGCGCACACGACGTCGACCTCGCCGACGCACCCCTTGACGCCGCCCGCGCGCCAGGACCGATACTTGCTCCGATACGCCTCGAACCTCGCCTTGAGTTCGTCGGGGTCGAGCTCGTGGGGCTGTCGGCACGTCGGGCAGGCCGAGTGGTCGTGTTCGGCAGCTTTTTTGAGGCAACCCGCGCAAAAACGGTGCCCGCACCGAAGATTAACGAGGTGTTCCTCCTCCTCGCTCAAGCACACACTGCACCCGACGACGCTGCCCACGGAAACATTCATCTTGAATGGTGCCGACAACCTCCAGCGGATGCACGTGTCGATGGACCCCAAGGTAACTAACTCCTCTCGCAAAAAATGGTGACAACGAACCAAGCGTGACAGTTCGCTTGGCGAATTTATTGACTTGACGATTCTGTCCCTGAAGTACAACACTTCTCGAGCTGTCATGTGACATCATGAACGTCACAAGGATACCATATCTAGGCAGCAGATATCGTTGAGGGCAATCGTCGGGGTTGATGTTTTTGGGCTGCTGCCACCTCGAGCGATGTTTCGTGACGTCACAGTCAGTAACGGGCGGAGTGGCAACTTCAGTTTCCAACAAAAAATTATTTTTTAACGGACAAATATTGTCGACATTTAAAGACAAATATTGAGCACGCACCTATTTACGTAACCTTTCGTTGAATCTTCAGCCGCACGCTCAACAACGGGGTACTAACTAACTAGCTACCCTGTGGCTCAACATCAAACGACTGGTAACACGAGTAGACGCGCGACGTGATCTTACGAGGTGTAGCAGACTATCACCCACAACCGTTATGGGCTGCTGAAGATGGCGTTTTTGTTAAAGTTCGTGGGCGTTTTGATATGGGCGCTGCGGATTCATTAATTACTCAACACGCCCTACGAGGTTGGTTGTGCCGCGGTGTGCACTGCGTGCTATCCAAGTCTTTGTGCTCGTTGTTGATAGGCGAGGGGTCTTCGGGCGACTGCGAGTCTTAAAGGAGCTTATGCCGCGCGAGGTGACTCGGCAATTCGACGCGTGTCGACTGAGGGGCGCACGAGTGCGGGTGAAGGAAGGTGTAAGACCATCGCGCACACACGTGGCTAGTTGTTGGATCTGGACGGACCCGAGCCACTGCACTTCCACGCGTGTGTAAGAGGCCGAACCACGCCGAGCGTGTCGCGCTGATTTTGGAAGGTGCCATCGCACGCGCCAAGGTCCTCACGCCGTCCGCGGCGTTGAAGGTGCATTTGTGCGAGTTAAATAATGTTGTGCTCGCGTCGTGCTCGCTTGCTTTACGGCAATCCTCTTGTCGCATTCCTGGCACATCGCCATAAACCGCGAGTGCGGTGTCAACGCGGCACAGCGCTCGACCGTGCATAATCTCGTCGTCGGTGAAGATGCGACACGATTTCGTACCGGGCTAGCTTCTTGCTTCAGCGGGCATTCGCGCGTCGTGCTTCTCGCACCCGTCTCGTGCGTGACCGCGGAAGCGCGACCGTCGTCCGCAACTTGTAATCGAACCTACCACGAATACGCCGCGCGGTTGCCCAGGGCTCCACCGATCTCTATCTCAGGCTCGGGATGTGCATTAGCGAATGTGCCACGAACGATCGAGGGGGCTCGAGAACACGATCAAAGGGTAGGCGCATCGTGCCTCCCCAAGTCGACTCGACCGCGACGAGTTGAGAATAGCGCGGCTCATAAGGCCGGAGCACATCAACGACAGCGTCGTGTGACTTGACTCGACTCGAGAAGGAAACCTGCGCGCGGTGGTCTTCGTTCGCGCCAAGAGCCCGAAAAATCAACTCCAGAGTACGCGAGGATACGCGAAGATGATACATCATCCGCCTTGAGATCTAGAGATAGATAGATCTTCTATCTTCCATCTATCGCCAGTTGACGAAACTTCCTTGGTGGTCCGCGGCGGCGGCGTCGAAACAAGACTTAGTACGGCCTCCGAGGCTTGATGTCTCTGCCGGTTCGCGTGGGCGACTCCGCGCCGCTCAAGCCGCACGGTGGGTCGCGGCTGAAGAAAAAGTTCACGACCCCTGCGCCTGGCGACTATGACGTGGGTACGAAGCACGACATCAAGTACTCGCGGTCTCCTGTCTCGCAGTTCGGGGGGAATCTGTGCAAGATCGACCGAGACAAGACGGGATTAAGATCCACGGCGCTGCAGCGGGCCGACGATCCTGGTCCCCACAACTACAACGCAGCAGCGGCCAAACAGAAGCTCGACACGAAGATGCGAGCGCACGCGATAAAGTTTGGGTCCTCGAATCGCGAGACGTCGTCAAAAATTTACGTTCATCGCCACGATACGTCGGGCGACGCGACGGATCCGAATCGTCAGGCGGCGGGCCGGTCCGTTCCGGGTCCTGGCGCGTACGACACCGTCGATTCGAGTATTATCGAGAAGACCAAGAGGGCCGCGCCGAGCTTCAGCTTTGGGCTCAAGACGCCGAGCGTCGAGGGGTATACGACTGCCCAAAATATTGGCCCGGGAACCTACCACCAGCCCTCGTCGCTCGGGACACAGGTTCTTTCGAAGAAGCCGACGACGCCCGGATTCTCGATGGGAGCTAGCGACCGAAATAAAATGTCAGAAGTTTTGTCGCCGGGATTTTCCCCAAAAGTTAAGAGCCAGTCTCCGGGGCCCTCGCACTACGAGTCTCCGAGCGGCATCGGTAAGCAGCCGGTCTCCACGCGCGCCACCGCCACCGGATACTCCTTCGGTTCGGAGCAGAAACTCAAACGACCTCGCGACACCGTGAGTTTTGCTTTTTTGTTGACTGTTTTTTTTTTTTTAATCTCCGCCTCGTCATCTTTAGGGCGTCCCAGGTCCCGCCAAGTACGACGCGACCTCAATGTTGGGGATCCAGCCGTACTCGAAACATCGGACATACGGGGGGTTCAAGTTCGGAACCAGCCAACGACCCGACACGGCGGACCAGGTCGCGTTCAGCTCGTCCTCGAGCCAGGTCATCGGCGGCGACGGAGAGTGACTGGCGAGGCCTTTCTCAAAATTTCTTTCGCTCGTTTATTCGTGTTCCTTCTTCGCGCGCCCCCGATTTTATTGGGTCGGTTACAATTGTTGGCCCTAAACATACCATGAAAATATGGCTTGCAGTTTGAGTTTTGAGGCCTCAAACCTCAACGGTAGGGTGATAAAATATACCACCATTGTCGTCCACCGCTCATGGCGATTTCGCAGACGACTGTCAGTCCAAGTCGCCACGCAAGCCATGCCCTCGCCCAGCCCAAGAAGCCCAAGGCCGAGGTGAAAGAACGGGAAAATGCGAGTGCGTGCTTCAAGGCAGAGGCAGTGCGCCGGCGAATGGATTGAACGACAGTGGGAAGTTGGGCGACTTTAATATGCAAGAGATGGAGAATCTGTTGGAAGACCACGACGCCGGATGGATCGCCACCATCGAGCAACCGAAGAGTGATAGCGAGACGCCACTCCACTCCGGGGAAGTGGTTGATCCACTTGATCGAATGGATGCACTCTCGTTCGTACGGAGTTCGCTTAGGCAGGAGAGAACGAACGAACGAACGAACGAACGAACGAACGAAGTAAGTACATAACCAGAGGCCAGCCCAATGCATGGGGCGTAGGCTTATCCCAGCGCCGTGGCGCGCGGGATCAGGAGCGCAGGGCATTGAGACGAGGGGTGTAGAAAGGGGAATCGAGGGCGAGTCGATGGTCCGTCGTCATTTGTCACGGTTGCGAGCGAGGGAGTATTAAGTATTCGTTTGTATGTGGAATTTGCGGAGTGCCACTGGATCGAATGGCTCCACTCTCGTTCTCGCGGAGTTCGCTTTTCGCGCGGGAGAGAACGCGGTCGAACAACAATTGCCTATTAAAGCGGAACCGCCGCCTGAACTCACGGTCGCCGAGCGTGGCCGCAAACTGATCGAATGGTCGGAGCTCCGGTAACCTTGCCGCTCGGGATTGCGAAAGATGACACAACATCGCGAAGGCCGCGACTATACGACGAGCAGCCTCGTCCTCGTCCGGACCGCCAGGATGAGTCGAACAAAGCTCGCCGTCGAACAAAGCTCGCACGCGAGCCAAAGAGCTTTCGACGGATATCCGCGGAATTTGGTGACCGTCCGAGACGCCCAGCAACAAGCCACCGTCCGCCGCGAGGCTCCCCAGACGTCTCGGAGAGCGGGCTTTAAGTATTTGGGCGTTTTTTTTTTTTTTTTCACGCAGAGCGAAAAGTGCCGTTGTGTGATGGATCCGTTGATGTGTGATGGCGCCCGTCGACAATGATGAGGAGGATCTGTTACCGTGGTGCGGGTGCGTCGGGCCCTCTCGGGAGGAGCAGGAGGACGAGAGCGTCCCATCGGTGTGGTCGAACGTGGTGGTGAGCAATACCCGTGCCGCCGTCGCCGCCACCGGCGGCGGCGAGAGGCCCGTGGAGCGGCCCTCGAACACGAGTGCGACGACGGAGGCGATAGCGGTGGAGAAGGAGGAGATGGGTGAGGATGGGTCGTCGGCGGCAAGGGTCGTGGAGACGCAGAGTGACGGGGGCGAGGACAAGAGTCCGACGATTTGGAACGCGAGCTACTTTACTCAAGTGGAGACGGGATCGCGACCTCAGGAACGAAACCGTCGTCGGTCGCTCCTGCGTCAGTGGGCGTCGACGGCGACGCTGCTTCGCAAGTACAAGCTCGGGGACGTGCTGGGGACGGGGGCGGACGCGAAAGTGGTGCGGGCGGTGCGACGTGGTGACGGGAAGGTGTTCGCGATAAAAATAATGGATCTGAAAAAGGCTCGAGAGGGGGCGTCGTCGTTCGACGGCTCGCCGGGCGCGTCGCCGACGCGGCTCGCGCTCCAAGCACGAGCCGCTCGGATGCGGCGCGAGCTCGAAATCCACTTCAAACTTCCCCAGCACCCGCACGTCGTTCCGTGCTTCGAAGTGTTCAGCGGAGCGCGTCGCAGCCACCTCGTGCTCGGGATATGCTCTGGCGGGACGCTCCTCGAGTGCGTGTGCGGCGAGACGCGGCTGCTCCTCGAACCGGGGGCGGCGCGCATCGCGAGGCAGGTGCTCGAGGCGATCAGGTTTCTCCACATGCACGGGGTCGTCCACAGAGACATAA
Organism: Chrysophaeum taylorii; assembly: GCA_029834535.1. Classification (NCBI taxonomy): domain Eukaryota; class Pelagophyceae; order Pelagomonadales; family Pelagomonadaceae; genus Chrysophaeum; species Chrysophaeum taylorii. Next base: position 26,676 of record JAQMWT010000078.1, read on the forward strand.
AGCTCGAGAATTTGTTGCTGCGGGACGAGGCGGTCGACGCGGACGACGTCCACGTTCAGTTGGCCGACTTTGGGTCGGCTCGGTACCTCCGGCAGCGGTCGCTCCAGCGCACGCCGACCGCACACGTCGGGACCTTGGCGTACATGGCCCCCGAGCAGCACACGGGCGGGACCGTCGACGCGGCGTTGGATCTTTGGAGCTTTGGTATCGTGCTCGCCGCGCTCGTTACGGGCCGCCATCCGCTCCGGGACGTCCCGCGCGAAGACTGGCACACCGAGATGCAGCGCGATCGCCTGCCGGATGGTGCTTCGGAAGGGGCCGCCGCGCCCTGGGCCGTGATCCCCGACGCCCGCGACCTCGCTCGCAAAGTTCTCCGCCTCGAGCCCTCGGACAGAATCACCGCCGCCAAGGCGTTGAAGCACAAGTGGATCCTCCAGCACGACGCACGAAAGCAGCCGCCGCCGCCGCCGCCAGAAAAGCCCAAGGAGGATCCTCGTACTCCCAAAGAAGAGAGGCCGCGACGGCCCTCGATGATGCAGGACGTGCGGTCGAGGCTGCGACGGCGAAGCTGGGGCTTTCAGCGCGCGCTCCACGGCCGACGGCGCCGGGCGTCGGCCCCCCCCGCGACGCACCAGCCCCTGCCCGCGAGCCTCATCGCCGACGCGATGCCCCCCCCCAAGGAGGAGGAGGAGGAGGAGGAGGAGGAGAGGGAGTCGAGGGACAAGGTCCTGAAGCTCCCGCGAGTTCTCGCGGGTCTCCGGGAGGTCCGTCGCACCAGACTCCAGAAGGCGCTCCTCGTTGTCGTCGCGATGCGCGCGCAAGACAGCGAGGTCCGGCAGGCACTCTCCTTGTTCGAGAAGATTTCCTCAAACCGCGAATACCTGACGCGATCAGACGTCGAAGACGCTTTGCTCGCGAACGACGGCGTCGGTATCCGCGCGGCCGACGAACTCTGCGAGGCCTTCGAGGGACTCTCGCTCGACGGCTCGGGCAAGGTCACGGTCGCCGAGTTCGTCGCCGGCGCCCTCTCGCTCCGACGCCGCTCGAGGCTCCTAGTCGCGATGCCCGTCCTCGCCGAACTCGATCCTAACGGCGTCGGACGCGTCCAAAAAAAAGCCCTCGCCGACGCGCTCCACTTGGCCGCGGCGGCCGCCCCGACACCTAGAGACTCCACGGGCCTTCCCATCTCATCCACCCTCCCCTCGGACGACGACATAACCGCTCTCGTCGACTCTTTCGCCGACCAAGACTCGCTCTCTTACGACCAGGTCCTCGACTTCCTTTTCGAGGAGTGTCGTCGAGACGACCCTCCTACTAACACAACTTGAGCACGAGTCACCAAGGTCTTCGCCGGACAGGACACACTCTGTCTTGGCGTCGTTCGAGAGACCCTTGCCAATCCTCCTCTTCGTGGTCTCTCCCTCGCTCGAGTACGTACTTCGCCCGCTCGTCCGCCCCACACACGCTTCGCCGCAATGAATGAATGAATGAATGAATGAATGAATGAATGAATGTCGTCGGCAACACATTGTGTCTTCGCCCGCCCTTTCCTTCCTTCCTCCCTTCCCTCCCCTTCCCTTTCCATTCCATTCCTTCCCTTCTCTTCCCTTCCCTTCCCTTCCCTTCCCTTCCCTTCCCTTCCCTTCCCTTCCTTCCCTTCCCTTCCCTTCCCTTCCCTTCCCTTCCCTTCCCTTCCCTTCCCTTCCCCTCCCTTCCCTTCCCCTCCCTTCCCTTCGGGGCCCTTACACACCTCCGCGGGAAGTGTATGCCTCCTAAACTAACAAATTTTGGGATAGCGATGATGGGCATTTTTTCGCCGGCACCCCCTTGGGCCCCACGTGGGCACTACGGAACGCCAAACCGACAACCTTGTCGTCGTTGTTTATCATCCACTTTCTTTTTGTGCTTGCGCGGATGTCCAACAACAATGGGGAGAGAGAGGCCTTCTACTTATGATATAAGGCGTGCTCGGTGGTACGTACGTACTTACTTTCGTGCCCACGCGATGTTGCTGATTGCACGCCAGCCACTTTGGCGGTCTGGGCTCGTCTTTCTCTTCTGAGGGGGAATTTTGGCCACCCGCGACCAATGATTCGTCTGTCTCTCTGTCTATCCCCAGGTTAACGGACGCGTTCTTGTCGTGCGCATCGTTGGACGATGAAGATAGGTTCTCGAGATGATGAATCGGCATTTTCGGATCCACATTCAACGAGCTCACCTTTCACCACACGTACCGATTACGGTTGTCGCGACCAAAAGCCGACCTCCTCGGTCTCCAGGACTTGATGGAGCGAGCGACGCGGATGATACTTAGGAGTGTCCGCGAAGGAAAGGAATAACAGGCCGTCGACTATCTTTTCGACCTCTTTGTCGGGAGAATTGCGTTGTGGCACGTCCACGCGCAGCGCCGCGGCGCCGAGCACCGTTTCAGCAGAGCCTTCGGAATACAAAAAAAATCTAAAAAGCCGCCGTCCTTCGTCACACTAAGATCGGCGCAGCTAGCTTTGAACGGACCAACTTCGAGTGCGGGATTTGTTTCGTGGCGATCTCGTGCGACATGACCAGCCGCCGATCGTGCTGCGGTGCTCGCTGCGAGTTCTCTTCGACTTACGATGCATTTCATGCCGAGATCGGTTCATGCGCAACAAAGAAGCCTGGAAAGCGAAGAACGTGTCGACCACGGCTGAACTCGTGCCGATTTGCTTCTCACCATAATAACGTTTCTGTGTTTGCTTGGCCTTCTCATTGCTGACAGACAGACAATCTTGGTGTACGATTCAAAATTAGGCCGAATCTCATCGAGGGCTTGGTTTCTTGATCGAGAGAGGCAATGATCGATCTGGTTAAGCAAGGATTGTTGTTGTTACAACACGGTGGCACGTGTTGGCATCGTCCAGTCCAATACGTAGCACGAACGGTGAAAAAAATCTTCGTTCTTCGGATGAAGATGCGGTTGTAGGAGAATGCTCGCGTAGCTCTCAAAATTTGGCCAACCAACAGATAAGCGTTGATCAAGAACAGCTCGGAGGAAGGAAGGAAGAACTTGATGAATCGGTTGAGACGTTCAGCATGATTACTTTGAGGGTTATATGGGAGAGTCGTACGATGAAATGTCGACCCAATGTTCTGACGAGTCGGTTGCTAAGCTCTAATCAGTTGTCGGTTACGATTCACCGCGGGAGGTAGTAGCCTTCGAACAAGATCTTCTTCGCACAGGCGTCCAATGTCGCGTAGTCGAGGATGGAAATATTAGCTGCCGTAATGGAAAAACGTGGTGTCTTATATCAATAACCGCGAAAAGTTTGTTCGTCAGACCCGACCAAAATACGTGCCAAGAGTAAGGCAGTCTCCGATTCGGTTCGGTTGACACAAAAACCCATGACCCTCTCTATGTTTTTGACGTTGATGTCGATGACGAGGTGTAGGTCCCGTCTCTAGACTGCAGAGGAGTTGTTTGCAACTGGAATCTCGGGCCTGTTCCTCCGCAGTCTCTTTGAGAGTGGTGGAGTCCTCAGCTTAATCTGCAAACGGGAGGCTGTGGAGCGATTCAAGTGCCAGGCTCAGAGACTCATATTTTCAAAGGCCGGTGGATTGTCAACACGACCAGTTCTAACTTATTAGGCTCCTGCCGTGGAAGTCGTAGTTGGGTCTGGCGGCTGTGGCTTCGTAGCAAAACAAAGCATGAAACACGCGTCTTTCAACCTTCACAGGGGGACTTTCCTGCACAATGAAGCAAGCATGATAGATAGGGTCGCCATATTCGTCGTGCTCGTCGTTTGGGATTTCGTTGCAGAGGGCATGTACATGCCGGGAAGTTCTCCAGGAGTCTGTAATCCAAGCTTGTGATCGAAAGCTGCGAGTTGCAGAGCTCACTGCGCAATTTGTTTTCGAGGGGGCGGCGCAGTGTTGCGGAGGAACGTCAGAGTGCTGTCGTTGTTCTGAATAGCGTTTCTTGTGTCCTTCGATGTGGGGTCAGAAATTTAACGAGCGCGGAGAGTACTGCCAGCAATTTCTGGGAGTGGGGCTCATATTCGCTGCGCGTCGCCTTCGGTGGGGCGGTTCTGCTCCAATGCTCAAAGACTCGTTCTTCAGTACGATGTTCGTCTTGATTCTTGCTTTTGTCAACTTATTGGAACAAGCGTGCTCCTGAGCGCAAGCAGCGGCGTCAGTGCAAATGTAAATCGCGCGGGCCATAATATCGGGATGGTAGAGCCTCAATAATGGCGTCCCAAGCCTTTTGACCACACTTTTATGGGCTGCCTACTACAAACAAAACGGGGATGACGGAAAGGAAACGACGGTGGGGACCGCGGCGGAGGCGAGGCAAGAGCTAGACCCAGTCGTTTACAAGACGAGAGCCACATTCACAACGATAGCGGCGACGACGACGACGACGACGACGACGCTAGTGAGAGCCGAACCACGGGTAATCTTTCTCTCAAGAAAGATGGCGATCCTGAGAAAACCATTGCCCCCCGAGCCTCCCTCCATCCAGGCATGCCCCTGGGCTCGCAGGCCATATCCGTTGCTCGCGAGGAGAAGTCGCATCGAAATCACCGGCCCCGTACTCCGATAGTATGACAATAAATAGGTCGAGTTGCAGATATAAAATGATGGGAAGCGGTCCAAAATTCCCTGGGTACCTCGAGTACCCCCTCGGGATTGGTTCAGAGGCTGGCCTTGAGCGCGGGGTCATCCACGAGCTTAATCCCGTTGGGCATCTCTGGCGGTCCGGTAAGCAGTTTTTGCGGCGGTGTTTCGTCGTCGTCGTTGTTGTTGTCGATCTGGCGGAAGGACGAGGCCTTCTCCTTGGTAGTAGACTTGCGCAGCTTGCGCTTCGAGTGACGCTTCGTGGCTTTAGAAGTGTTTCTGGTTGTCGATTTCTTCTTGAGGTCTTCGGGGCGTTTTTTTTTCTGGTTTTCGTTGGGGGGGTCCTCTTCGCCGTAGCAGCCGCCGGCGTAGCAGGCCGCGTCGACGCCCACGAGACACGCGATGCCGGCGGCGGCCCCGATGAGGTACGGGGTGCTGACGGTGAGGCAGGCGATAACGGGCGCCGTGATGCACCCACCGGCCGCAAAGAACGAAGCAAAGGTTTCCATACTCCTGTTGTGGTAATGAACAACACAGATAAAAGCCGAGGGCCGTTGAAAAAGGATGACTGCGGTCGAGGTGGTGAGCGAGAAGAAGCGCAAGCTGGAGAGCGGGGAGGAGTCGCGGCCGTCGAAGAAGAAAGCCGGGGATGATGCGAAGCGTCGGGCCGTGCGGGCGGCGATGGCCCAGTACGCGCGGATCGGGGAGTCGGCGCTCAAGGCCGTGCAGAGGGCCAAGGTGGTGCTGAAGCGCGTCGAAGAGCAGGTCGAAGCGACGGCGACCGCCATCTCCCGGCTGCCGGAACGGGCGCCGCGGGAGTCGAGGTTCGAGAGTCGGCTTGCGCCGGAGGTCCTGGCGGGGATTCTCGCGACGGCGGCGGCGCGGCCCGCGGTGGCGGCGGCGAAGCCCGAGCGCAAGCCGACGCGCGAGGAACTGTCCCTGCGGGTGGACGAGAAAGGGCGCGAAGTCGATGCCCAGGGCAACGTGATCGAGCGGAAAGTCGACGAGCAGAAAGTGGAGCAAAAAAAAGAAAATCCGTATCTTGCGCACTACTACGAGGACGGCGGACCGATCGACGCGCGGCTGACGACGCGCAAACGCGAAACGAAAAAGGACCGCGCCTTTGCCTTTGTCAAGGAGGGCCATTTCGTGAAGATTGCCGAGGCGACGCGCGCCAAGCTGCAGGGCCCCAAAGTCGACGAGATCGAGGAGGAGGTGGCGCCCGAACCGAAACGGCTGATCGACTCGTTGCCGCGACGACCAGAACACGTCGCGTCGGTGCCGGGAATGGAGTGGTGGGACGAGGAGTTTTTGCCCAAGGAGGTACGAACGAAACGGTTGTCCTCGGTGGCCGAACGCGTCAAGGACCAGTACGAGCTCTGTTCGGTCGAAAACTCGCGATTTTTTGGCCTAGTCCACCACCCGCCGACGGCCAAACCGCTGGGCCTCGAGAAGAAGCAGCCCGAGACGATTCCGTTCTACCTGACGCGGCAAGATCGGAAGCGCGTGCGACGACAGACCCGCGCCGAGCGAGAACGGGAGAAGCAGGACAAGATCCAGCTTGGGCTGATTCCGCCGCCCGAGCCTAAATTCAAGCTCTCGAACTTTATGAAGGTTTTGGGCGAGCAGGCGGTCGCCAACCCGTCCAAAATGGAGCAAAAGGTCATGGAGCAAGTCAACCAGCGGCTGCAGCACCACGAGATGCGGAACGCGGCGCGCAAGTTGACGCCGCAGGAGCGCAAGGAGAAGAAGCGGAGGAAGCTCGCCGAGGACACGTCCCACGAGGTCCGCGTCGCCGTCTTTTACGTCAGCAACCTCGACTCGGCGCAACACCGGTTCAAGTTGGATGTCAACGCGAACCAGCTGAATCTCACGGGAACCGTCTTGTTGTGCACCTCGCCGGAGGCTTCCTTTGCCACCGTGGTCGTCGAGGGCGGTCCCAAGGGCGTCCGTCGCTTCGTCGCGCTCGTGACGCGTCGCATCCCCTGGGCCGACGACGGCGACGACGACGACGATGACGACGCTGCTGCGCTGGGGGGGGGCGTTGACGCCAGTGTGGGGGCAACAGCAGCAACAACAACAACAACAACAACAATAAGGGCGACAGCAAGAAAGAAGAAGTGGGCCGCGCTAGTGTGGTCCGGCACGGTCGTCAAACGTGCCTTCACGCAGTTCAAGTTCCAGGAGTGCAAAGTCGCCTCGACGGCGCGCCGCGTTCTGGAGACCAAGAGCGTTGCCCACTACTGGGACATGGCCCTGCAGCATCACGACGAGGGCCCCCCACCGAAAGGAGACGACGACTTATAATAAAGAAGTTCATTGTACGGTTTACTACTCTGTGGGGTCGATGCTTTGGTTTCTGTGGTGCTGCGCTGTCCATCCGCGGCGCGTCGCGCTCCGCGCCAAGTCCTCAGACGTGGAGGCGACGACGGCCGCTTTGGAACGATTGCGCGAGCTGCACTCGATCGGGCCCGCCGCCGAGGGGGAACTCCAGGCCCTCGAGCTCGCGCACCCCCTGGCAGCGCTCCAGGCGGCCATCGCCGCGCGGCGCGAGACCGCGACCTCGGACCACGAGCGGTGGCGGTGGGAGCAGATGGGCGAGGCCGACGCGGCCGTCCTGGCGGCGGCGGCGACGTTGCGCGAGGGCCTGCCGGAAGCGCGGGAGGGGCCCGACTGGTGGAAGGGCGTCGCGGGGGCTATCGCCGAGCTCGCGTACTGGGTGCTGCGGGGATCCAACGCCGCCGAGCGCGTGTTGCTCGATGAGCTCAACTCGGACGACTGGGTGGCGCGCGAGGTGGACGCGGCCCTCCGCAAAGCTTGGAAGACGCCGACCGACGTAGCGGTCTCGCGTCGACTCGACTCGGCCCGCACGAGGCTCGTTGCGGGCGACGCCAAAACCGCGCTTGCCTTGTACACCCAAGTCACCGAGATGGTCCCCGAGTGGGCCGAAGGCTGGCGCGCCAAAGCCCAGGTCTTGCACCGGGCCCTCGGCAAGCCCGAGGAGGCCCTGGAGGCCTACGACCAGGCCCTCATCCGCAACCCGCGCAACTACGTTGTTCTCCTCGAGAAGGGCAGCCTCCTCAAGAAGCTCGACGACTACCGCGCCCCCGGCGCCCTGCGTCGTGCGGCTATACTCAACCCGCGCCTCAAGTCCGACGTCGACACTCTCCTCCACGCCTAGCGGAGGACGACGAGAATTTACGCCATATACATACACATACGTACATACGTCGTAGGGATCCTAACCTCAATCTTCGGCAAGGCTCGTGTTGTAGGCCTCGACTTCGGACCACTGCCAATCCCCGAGGGTCCTCGCGAGCGCGCGGTCGCTGAGGGAGCGGTCGTCGTCCTGTTTGCTCATGGGGAAGCTCGCGTAAACGACCCAGACGGAGTGGAATACAAAGCCCCAGTTCTTGTGGCGAACGAGGCGGACCCCCGGAAACTCGCGGACGAAGTGCTCGTGCTTGACTCGCAAAATAGTGCCCTCGGCGTCGTGCTCGAGGCGCCATCTCATCCCGAGATCAGCCTCGTCGGGCGCACCTCGGTGCCACCGGAGCTTACCGTGCTCCCCCGGACGCGGCGGCATCACGAACTCGAGCTCGCGCGCCCCATCACCGAGCCAGTACGGGTCGGCACGCGTCCAGACGCTCCCCGCCTGCCGCTTGAAGCGGAACCACCACCGCAGAGAACACAACGTCTCGGCGTCGATACTAGGCCTCGCACTTTCGGCGATCGACCGCCGTAGAGCGGTCCGCGGCTCGACGCCCGAAATGTCCCTGAGCTCGCGCGGCACGAACGACTTACTCCGCCACACCTCGACGCACGCGAGCGCCCACAGTCCCGTGTGCTCCGTCACGCGGTCGTGCCACTCCCGGTTCACGCGGACCAAGACGTGCGCGGTGCGGAGCTCGCACAGAAACTCGAACACATGCCGCTTCACGTCGTCGCACTCACCGAATCCAACGCGAAAGCCACCGCCAACGCGCCCGCCGCGCATCGTGCCACGTGGCAGACTCGCCTCCTGTTGACCAGCTGCAAAAAACAGCAGCAGCTCAGGTTGGGACGCTGCGAAACGGAACAATTCGCGACCCGTTGCACAATTTTTTGTGGTGTTGCCCTGTTGCCACAGGTTTTTCCTTGACACAAGTTGGTTCTCAAATGAATAAATAAATAAATGGGGCGACAGTGACAAAACCAAAGTCGGCGCTGGAGACGCGGCGAAGGACCCACCCACCCGAAAAGTGGCGGGGCTTGGCGACAAGAAAACCGCGGATGCCGTTGCTTCGAAGCGGAATCAACAACAACAGACTCTGAGGCGGCCTTGAAATACTGCCCGGCAGGAAAGCGTCGAAGTGGTTGTCGAAGAACCCCAAGTGGAAGACTTGGATCTCGTGGCGGCAGCTCAATGATCGGCTCAAAGGGAAAGTGCCGTTCGATGAAAAATGAGTACTACAGGCGGGTCGACACTAAAAATCACCCGACGCTAAAAATTACGCGCTCTTTCGAAACTCAGCTTCCGCAGCTAGGAAGGCCACCAGAGCCAAGCCGAAGGTGGCGAAGCGCCCCAAGGCACGGAAGGAGCCTGGGCGGGTCCCTATGATAGACAGCCCGGGAGAAGCGGCAGCGAGAAAAAACGGCTCCGAAGCGAGTTTTCAACAAGATAACGGCTGCGTTGGACGCGGAAAAGAAACGCCAGCAGCAGAAAGCCTTCCTTCACGGAGGCCCTAGCGTATTGCGAGAAGGAAGGAGTAGGGCCAAGAAGTGCATGACTGACCACCCAGAGTGGATTGAGCTCATCACCTGGAGACAGCTCGACGATAGACTGAAGGAGCGTGTTTTGTTTGATGAAATAGCCGCGACGCACACTCGCTCGGACCGGATGTCGCTCACGCCGAAGGAGGAGCAAGCGCCTGTGAAATGGATTGTTGAGAGCAACAAAGTCCGCGCCGCACCAAGCTGCGAAGAGATTGGGGTCAAAGTGCGCCATATTTTACTCATTCGTCGACTTCAGAACCGGCGCGGCGGACGCAAGAAAGTCCCGTTCAACAACGCCAACTACAAACTTGTGTGCGGCCATTCGCCCTCGGAGGAATTATTCATCGGTTTCTTCGCCCGCGACTCGCACCGGATCAGCACGAAGATCAAGCAAAATAATCGAAGCGAAGCGTGCCACCGTGAACTACGACGAGATGGTCGAGGAGTACTTTGCGGGCATCCACGGACTTCGCGCCGAGCTCAAGGCCGCGGGGATGATGGACGAGCACGGCGCCATATCGGACCCCCGTCTTGTCCTGAACCTCGACGAGACGCCCCAGTTCGTGGACTACGCCGACACCAAAGGGAATGCCAAGACCAAGTTTGGGGCCGGCAAGGGTGACGTCTGACGGGCTAAGGCCTATGACTACCGCGAGTGCAACACTGCCATGATGTGCAGGGGCCTGTGCGGGCCGCGATGGACGCGGCCGTCTCGGCATGCTTCGAGTTGTGGCAGCGCTGCAAGGACGGCTGCGTCTGTGGCCTTGACAACGGCGCCGTGTGCGACGCCAGCAAAGTCAAGTACTGCGAGATTTGCGGGGACCTCAAATGGAAGCGGTGTAGTAAGAAGGCGTGCAAAAAGGCGCTGGGTGATCTTGCATTTGCCGTGCCGGATGTTGTTGATGCTGAAGATGAGGAGGAGGAGGAGGAGGAGGAGGAGGACAGCAACGCCGAATTGGAGCGCGGGATCGGTCACATTCGTCGGCGACCCCAGCCACGAACCAGCCAGCTACCTGAGTCCCGCCCAAAGCAGCTCCGAGGGTCCCCACCGACACTTCGGGAGCTACGGTCATGCTTATTTCGACACCTAGTGCCCCTAGTGAGCCATCTTCCCCTTCCTCATGCCTGGTAATTTTCAGTGTCGGGTACTGCTAGACATTACCCCACACCATGCCACGACCACGCTAAACTGGGGTTTGGCGTGTCCCAGGTCCGAAAGGAGAGTGGTCGGGAGTACTCCTGAGCGTCGCACATCGCTCGTTGGTCGAGTTCGGTCCACGGTACGGCCCTTGCAACAAAACAGTAATTTTTAGTATCGACCCGCGTGTAGGACTCCTACATTACTGGTAATGCCGACAGAGCGGGTAGTGATTACCGGAAATTACCGGTAGCTTCCATTACCCTAACGATTGTGAAACCTTGGTGTCATATTCGATGAGGACGTTAAGCTGGGTGTGCGGCGGAACCAATCGCTGCTGATGGAGGTCGAGGAGAACTCACTGGTGGAGTAGGCGATCGCGAAGAACCAGGCGCAGGACGCGGTCAGTGACCATGAGCTGGGCATGAAGATGTGCCACATCTTGCTGGAGCGTACCAGAACTGAAAGGGCGGCTTGCGATGCCAGGCGCCTCGTCCGGTGCAACACTTGCGGCGACCTGAAGAAGCGGCCCTACTAGAGGATTTAGTGCGCGGAGGAGCGTGAGAAACGACCGCTGACGATGATGCTGCTGCTGATGATGACGACGACGACGAAGGGGACTGGCCTGCGGAAGCCGACTTGGTCGAGCACCTCGATGTTCTGCTCCTGCCGACGTCCTTACTCCCACCGGACCTCTCTCGACCCAGTGGCGCGCCTGCGGTGCTCTAACAACGCATCCTTCTTCTTTCTAGCGTGCACAGGACCCCATTACATGTCTCGAAATTATGGGTGTCTAGCGCGAGGGGCCGTCAACTAACTAACTAACTAACTAACTAACTTCAGACCTCTCCCGAGCATGGGAGCCAGGCCGGACCGACTGGAGCCAGTCCGGAATCACGGGCCTGTAGACGAGGGGCGCCGAAAGGTCGGTCGGCGGAGAGTGACCATCAAGCTTGTCGCCATGCGACGAGGAGACCGCGACGTGACTGACAACCAACTCGTCGATAACCTTCCGTCTGCGCCCCCAGGCCATACCCCGTCCCACTGCGAACGTTCCGGCTGCCAACCGGCCCGCCCGGGAGGCGAATAGGTGCCAACCTACGCCGGGAGGGCGGATGCCCTCGCAAGGCTCAGGATTCGTGAGGCACCGTCCTCCATCGCAACCATGCGGTTGGCGATCAGAGTTAGGGGCTGCCAATCCGCGTCGAAACTCGTATACAAACCACCAGAGCGCTAGCTATCTCTCGGGAAGTGCGGTGGGACTATTGGGGCCATCTTTGGTTGCGTCGGCGGCCTCGCTGGTGTCGGGGGCTGTAAAAAGATTTATTTGGTAACCAGCCGCATATGGCGGGCTGTTTCCGCAGCGCCCCTACTCTATTGCTTCGCACTTTGCTCTTCGCACTTTCGTGCTTCGCACTTTTGCAACGGAAGGAAGGAAGGAAGGAAGGAAGGAAGGAAGGAAGGATATATTATTGTTGTGAGGGAAGGGCGAACCTCGGAGAGACACCCAAAAAACGACGTCCGAGACGTCCGTCCATCCGTCTCATGGAATGATGATGATGATGATGATGATGATGATGATGATGCTGGAGGCACACGCTACAACGAAGTCGCAACTTGGTGGTCGTCGTCGTCGTTGTCCATGGTGTGCCGACCTGCACGCTCTCGGGCGATAGTACGTTCGGCCCAGACGGAGCGCGAAGCAGGCATAAAGACGGCGAGAAAGAGGAAGACGAGTCCTCTCGGCGGACGGAGACAAAATCCGCGCACGCATCCACCTGACGGAGGGAGGTATTTATGATTCGGCTCGTGGTGCTGCTTCTTGGAGTCGAGGGCAAGTAGGCCCGCCCGAATCAATACCAGTCTGGAAAAGGTTGAGTGGACCGAAGACACGGGCGAATCAGGTGGTGCAGAAGATGCGGTGGCGCGACTTGACGGGCGTGCGGCAGACGGGGCAGTCGGCGAGGTTTTTGCCGCAGTTTTCGCAGCAGCAGAGGTGGCCGCAGCCAAAGGCGACGGCGCGGGGGGCGGCGAGGCAGACGACGCACTCGTTGTCTCGATCAAACCTGGAGGTGGCTGGGGGCGGGGGCTCGCGCGCGAGAAGCTCTCTGACGACCCTGCGCTGGAGGTCGGGGAGGATTTTGTCGAGGCGGTCGAGGGTCGCGACGGAGAGCGCGGCGAGGTCGAGGTCCCGGAGGCCGTCGGCGAGATCGTCTCGGGGCATTGGCCGGAGGTCGACTCGGGGCTCGACGCACGGGGCGTCGGGTGGTCGGAAGCGCGCGAGGAGGGCGTCGAGGGCGTCGCGGTAGAGGCCCGCGAGGCGCTTGGAAGCCGCCTCGCGCGCGGGGGCGAGGAAGTCGCGACGGCTCGCTCTCGCGGCGGCGCGGGCTCTCGAGGCGGCGTTCGCGAAGCGGTTGACGGCGAGATCGGCGCGTTTGCCGATTACGCGAGCGTGTCGCAGGGCCGCGCGCCAGACATCGGTCGCGCATCGCGAGGCCGCGAAGGCGAGCGATGCCAAACCCGCGAGATTGAAGAGACGCGCGAGAGCCGGGAAACTCGTCGGGAGGGCCCGAGGGGGCGGCGTCGGGTCCTCGGCGGTGGCGTTGGCGGCAGTTTCCGAAAAATCATCGTCGTCGTCGTCGGGGATGCGGACGCCGTTGGCGCGGAAGGCTTGCTTTGTCGGTTCGTCGACGGCGAGGTCGACGGCCGTGAGGCCGCGGTCGTTGGTGAGGGCGGGGTCGGCGCCAGCGGTCAGAAGGGACGAAACGACCTGACCGTGGCCGCGGTGGGCGGCCCACATGAGGGAGGTCGCGCGGTCGTTGTCTGTGGTACGCGTGTCGACATCGGCGCCCGCCGCCAGGGCCGAGGCGACGACGTCGACGTCGGCGGTCTCCGAGGCGCACTCTCGCGCGAGAAGGCGCGAGGCCTTGGACGCGGCTATCTGCGTGCCCGTCGCGACGGCCTCGGCGAAACTTTTGTCGTCGCCGCCGAGGGCGTCGCGGGCGTCGTCGAGGAATGACGGTCTCGCCTCGAAATGCGCCGCGACCACGACCAGCCGCGCCAGGGCGACGCGGGCAGCACGGCTCCCCATCTTGAGCGCCTCGCGAAGCTCGGCCTCGGCCCGCTGCCAGGGGTTCTCGTCGTCGAGGCGCTTGGCTCGCGCGGCCGCGCTCGGCTGCCCGCGCCGCGGGGGCGGCCGCTCGTCGTGCGGGCCACTCCCAATCGTCGTCGTATCCACCCCGCGACGCCAGTCGGGCTCGGCCGCGTCCGCGAGAGCGCACCCTAAAAAGAGACGGGCCAGGCGCGAAAACTCTGCCGTCTCGCCGTTGAAAAACTTTTTCCAGGTCACGTCCGACTTGAGGCCCTGGCCGCACACCTCCGAGTCGTCGACGACCGCCGTCACCGACACGATGCTCCCGTTCGCCACCCCGGCCTCCTCGACCGTCATCGATCCCACCAGCAGTTCGCGCGGGTGCGGCGGACCCTGCTTGTAAAAGAAACACCGCGCGTCGTTCTCGTTCCGGAGCCGCGCGTACGCCTCGAATATCACGCTCAGCCGCGTCGTCGCCTCCGCGTTGAAGAAGGCGGGCGCCCGCCGGTTCCTCGCGTCCCGCACGCTGAACGAAACGAACGATTTTTCCGATCGTTCAGAAAACGATGACGACGACGGCGACGACGAAGACGATATCAGAAACACCTCGCCACCAGACGGCTCGCTCGGGAACGACGGCGCGGTCGCAGGCACCGTGTGCTGCGCCTTGCTGTGAACGATACCGCTCTCCATCTCCGCCCGCGCGGGAGCGAGAAAGCTCGCAGGCAAGAAGAAAGTCGGGTCGCGCGCCACCCGACCGCACGCGAGGGCGCATGCGGCGATCACGGCGGCAGCCACCTCGCCGCGCCGCGACCGACCCGCTCCTGCCGCCTCCTCCGCCTTACCCGAAGGAGGTGGGGCGACGGGAGGCCTTTTGTTCACGCTCCGACGAGGCATCGTTCTCTCCAACCTTGAAGAACAATACAAAACCCTCCCCCTCCTTCTCCACGCGAATGAAAAGTTGAACAGAAAGTATCCAACGCTAACGACGACGCTATTATTATGGACCCAGAGAAGAAAGCCCTGCTGGATGACGACCCACTCGACGACGACGGGGACGGGGACAACGTGTTGGACGAGGAGGATGTCCTCGACGACGACGACGACGACGACGAGGAAGAAGAGGAGGAGCCCGATGGCGAGGAGTATGCCGACGACTTCGCCAAGGCGTCCACCGCCAGCAAGCCGGGCGAGACCTCGCTGTGCTACGCGGCCGACTGGGAAAGACCCGCGACGCCCACAAACAAGAACGATGACGAATCGCACGACCACCAATCGGAAGACCCGCCGGAGCCTCGCGCGTCTCCCTCCGCGGACGTCGAGGCAATTCGCAAGGAACGCGACGACCTCGCCGCAGAGCTCGAGGTCTGCCGGAAGCGCGAGACCGAGCGGAGAGCGGCCAGGCGACAGCAGTCTGTTGCTCAACTCCACGACGAGCTCTTCGAGGCATCGTCGAAACTCGTCGCCGAGGCCGAGAAGAACGCGGCGCTCTCGCGCAAGCTCGTCGACGTCAAGGCACAAAACGAACGACTCCGCGGAGACGCCAACGCGGCGCGCGCGGCTCTCATGGACCGCGTCTCATCGAGGTCAGGGCGAGACGATGCCTACAAGCACGTCACGCTCGCGCAGCTCGTCGCACTCCGCGACAAGGCCGTCGAGCTCGCGGCCGACCGCCCCGGCACGGCGACCGCGCTGTCCCGGCAGATACCGCGGCCCGCGACGGTGCCCACGACCGAGGACGTCGCAATGCGAACGGTCGCCAACCTCGAAGACGAAAACGCGCGCCTCCGCGCTAAACTCCGAAGAGCCGACGAAGACAAGCACAACCTCCGCGCCCAGCTCAAGGCAGCGCTCGGTGCCTCCGACGATGTCCGCGTGCTCAAACAAAAGCTCGCGGAGATGCTGCACCGTTGCAAGCACGAAAAAGACCTCCGGACCAAGGCCGAGGACGACGCCAAGCTTGGAGCGCGAAAAGTTTCCGCGCTCTCCGACCACGTCGAGAAGCTCATGGTCCACCTCAAGCACGAGGTCGGAGCAAAACTGACGGCCCAGGATCAGCTCCGCAAGGCCGAGAAGGAGATCGAGGCCGCGCGTCAGCGAAATACGGCGCTCCTCAAGCGCAACAACGCCCGAGAAAAATTCCTCCTCGAGCTCAAGGAAGGCTCTAAGATCCTCGAAGACCAGCTTCGCCTCATGGACAAACGATATCTCGAGCTCAGAGCAAAGCTCGACTGGACGAGACACAACGCCGAACGACAAGTCAAAAAGGCCAAAGCCACTGCGAGCACGCTTCGCGCAAAGTGGGCCGCGCTCAATCCCCAGAACGCCCTTCTCGACAACGTCCCGCGTCCCTCGACGAGGCATGACCCTCTTGCCGCCGCCGCCGGCGACGACCTCAAGAAGCACGCCCGCTTCGTCACCTTTCCCGCTGCTGCTACGGCGACGGCGAGGTAGGTGACAACACCTGGACGAACAAATAATTTCCCCGCCGCTCCCGAGCGGGGAGTTTTTTTTATGGCATCCTCTCTGTGACTGACTAGTAGCACGCTGTTACTGGCAGTGTTAGACAAAAGTGAACACCTGAGTGCGATGTTGGTCCTCCCTTCGAAGGTATAGAGGGCCTCGAGATCGAGATCGACCGCAAACACAATATTGGGAGCTAGGTGAATTGTCTTATTATTATTATAGACGGAGGAGGTTTTTTGCTCGTCGCCAGATTTGCTGAACTGGCGCCACCTCTACACAACTATGGGTTCGAAGACCAATAACCCACACTAGCTGCATCCAAAAGGCGCCTCGACGAGGATGAGTCCTCTTTCGCCAACAGGACTGCGGCAGGTTTCGCAGCTACGCCCTCGCAATACAAGTTCTTGTCAGAGATTTATTGCGCTATCCAACTCATCGCGGCAATTGCCCCAATGCCCAGGACAGAGACGAACATTCATCAACTAGAAAATTTATTTCGCCCCAAAATTGCACGCCGACACACAAGACGAAAATTTACTCTTCGGCACAACAACGAATCGCCGTCCTACTACCAGCGTGAGCGGGCCAATCAGCCGCGACGACGATTAAGACAAAAGGTAAAGCGCGAGGCGCGTTGCCGCGACGAGTGAGATTGGCGCCGTTCTCAGTTGGGGTGCCCATGACCTTCGAGCGCACACGACAACAATCGGCGCCGCACACATCGACGGCTCAACAACGGTCGCCATTCTCGGTCATCCAGACGACAAAACCAAAACACCGTCACAAATGGCGGAGCGAAGATTATCAGCCCGACGATTCTTTCTTTGGGTCGCTGTGTGGACAACTCCAAAAAGAGAACATCGCGGAAGCGCGAGATTGGGCGATAACATGATACTCTGTCAACCGCTACCCAAAGTGTCGCCAGGTTTGGAGACACACACCACGAATTGCACTGTGAGATTGCGCCCACTTGTCGCGGTTGCACCAACCGGAGCACCTCGCTAGCATCGCGTGTGCCTTTTGGCAGCGCACGCGGTTATGTGTCTGAGGCAGCTCACGGACGCACACCCTGGCCACAGCATGATGGGAATGGGGCTGTTTGCGTCCATGATACCTCAAGACTCGGACGGGTCACACACGTACGATACAAGCGGCGTGAATATGCATGTCGGTCTTCGGCAAGCGCCTTGCTTGTAACTTCGATGCCCTGCATACAATGGTATAACAAGTCAATTGTGTGTACTATGATGACAGCCAGCCTGGACTCGTTTTGTTTGCCAGATTTATAGCTCCGTGTGAAAGGAATAATGTCACTTCCCGCACACAATCCGCAGCTGGAGAAGCTGGAAGCGCGCAGATGCGGGACAACATTGACATGCAGACAATCTTGAGGCCCTGAAGACAGACATGTTAGCGAAGCACACACGACAAGTGGACGAAGACCCACTAAATTGCTTTACTTACTTCATAAGGGAAACAAAGATGGCGAGTTGACGAGAACAGGCAGCATACGCAGATTTTTCAGCGTTGAGCCATAACAAGCACCACTGGTTAAATCCAATCGCCAACACGACGAGATCGCGGTTTGGGTAAGTCCAACGCACTGCTAATGCAGCGTGGGCATTTGCAGCTGCGGAGGCGACTAGCCCTTCAACTCGATAGCTATCGCAGCATTAGTTCATTTGGGCAAATTTAGCACTGCAAAAAAGTTATTGCGACGAGCCCCCGTAAACATGGTTTGAGCCCTTGCAATGGTCAGCATCGAGGCACCTGGGCTCTTCCACATGACGTGTTTGCTGTGGCTTGGGTGAAATCAACACATAAGAACTCGCCAGTACGAAATGGGTATTCGCTCGCGTCCGCCGGAAGAACTTCGTTGTGCTCGTCTTCATAGCTATCGCAAGCTTGGACATCGTTGATCTAGCACTCAAGGTTAATTCGCTTCACTTCATGTTTGCGTGGCCGAACCACAGCACCTCGCTGTCCGAGCACCAACAAATGCCTCACGGAAATCTGCACATCAACGCATGGACCCAACTGTGTCCCAGGCACCGTAGTCGCCCTGGATCATGTTTGTCGAACGAATGTCCTCGACCGCCGAAGGTCTGTCGTTGGACATGGTGCAGTCTGACCTGTGGAGTGAGCAGTCTGCGTTGGCGTCCATTTCATCAGGGTGCACGGGAAGAGAGAGTAGTCCGAAGTGCGTCCGTCTTTGGCTTGGCACCGTTGGCTAGGATCGCTGGCGATATAAGCAAGCTGGCGCTTCGCTCGCACCTACGGCTGCTTGCAGTTGTACCAATCGCGATACGAAGCTTCTCATGAGAGTGAAGTGCCGGCGCTCCGGACAACGAGGTTGTGAAGAAGCGGTGCTAATCCAAGTTTAAAGTCGGGGCGTCCCGTTGCTATCGCGCGGCGCTAGAGATCCTTGCTCACTCATAAGCGGATCTAAGTGTCCCCGCACAGCGGCAAGGCTGTCAATCTGCGAGCAATCTTGGCACTGAGTACCACACCAGAAGACAAAAGCAACTGCAGACTTTGTCCACGGCACGAACAATTACAAATCGCTTGGAGGCATGTTCTCTTCGTGTTCGTTATGTCCGGCGGTCTGGTTCGCCGTGGCTGTTCTGCGCACTCAACGCGAGTCGTGGTGTGGGCCCAGGTCGTGAGTTTCACCTTCAGCGCCGACGGCCATATCGCAGACTTAAGTGTTTCTTCTCGAATGGACCCTGGGCTGATCGCAGGTATGGGAAGCCAAAGTTGGCAATAGCTCATGACCTTTTGGCAGGTTTCATCATAGGGCTTTCGTCACTGCGGTCAACTGAAACATTTTCTTAGTGAACAAGAACATCAAGGTTGGATTTTCGCAAAGCCCCGAGCTGGTAAGCTGATGAAGGCCTTCCACCGCGACGACGACAGCGCTCCTGGCATCAAGTCGCCGACGACGAAGTCCGATTCGTGCAATTGCGACAGCAAACGACGATTGCGCGATGCGCGCCGCTGCTGGGCATTGCGTGCGCCCGGTGGAGGCGGCAGCGCTCGAATGCCCATTGAAGTGCCAGTCTCGAGTACATAACATGCATTGCAAAATCACTGTTTAAATATCAACCGTGCCTTACCGCGGTCTCGACGCAAATCAGCGAGCACGCAGCAAAACAGGCGACCAGCGCACAGGTTATGGGCTGTAGTCTAGAACTAATCGCGGGAGGTCTGGTCCTTTTGAGCCACAATAGCTCTCTAATTTTTGATTACGGCCCTGCTTGCTGAATACGGCCCAGCAGGGGGGTGCCACAGGTGCACTGCATAATGCGAGATTGTGGTGCAGAGGCGATGCACGTAGGGCGCGCGAATAACCACAAAGAAGGAGATAGAACCTGGAGCGCGCACACTCGAACTCACGCACGTGTCTTCATATGATGCCGAAGCGCTTGCCCTTTTTTGCTCCGTATTCTTTGAGGAGTCCGATGAGGCCATTGTTCTTGTACTTTGAAGCGATAGTGAGGGCAGTTTGACCGTGGTACTTGGCGTTGACGTTGGCGCCCCGGTCGAGAAGGACGCGCGCCACTTGAACATGGCCACGCATGGCGGCGGCATGGATAGGGGCCTTCCCGTCGTTGGCGGCTCGATTGGCGTCGGCGCCGCGATCGAGCAGGAGGCGCGCAATGTCGGCGTGGCCCTCGCGCGCGGCGCAGTAGAGTGGCGAGAGGCCTTTGCTGTCTACTTGTTGGACACTAGCGCCCGAATCGATGAGGAGGCGCACCACGGCGATTGATGTGTGGCGTTCGGCGGCGATGGCGAGCGGGGCGACGCCCTCGTTCGTTGTGGCATTGATCGGCGTTTTGTGCTTGATGAGGAGCCGGATCACATCGATACTCTCCGATTCGCATGCCACATGGATGGGCATGAGACCCGAGGAATCGGGCGTCGCAACAGGAGCGCCTTGCTGGAGGAGGTACTCGGCCGCCGCAAGTTGGCCATTCTTGGCTGCGATCCAGAGGACCGAACGGCCGTCAACTGTCACCTGGTCAAGCTTCGCGCGGTGGTCGAGGAGCAAAAGCAGTGTCGCGACCGAGCCCCCCGAGGCAGCCGCAAACAGTGGGGTTTCGCCTTGGTGCGAAGCGAGGTTGACGTTGGCACCCGCCGTGATCAAGAAGTGGGCAAGCTCCGTGTGACCATTGCGGCTCGCCAGCATTAGAGCCGTCTCGCCGGTGCGCGGACTTCGGTGGTCGACACGCGCATTATGCTTCATGAGCAATTGCGCGACGTCGACCGCGCCAGCGGCCGCGGCCTTTATAAGCGCCGTCTCGCCGTTATTTGTTGTGAGCTGACAATCGGCACCGTATTGCGCTACAAGCAGTCGCGCGAGATCGAGGTTCTTGACGGCAAAATGTAAGGGCGTCGAACCATCCTCTGCCGCGCAGTCCGTCTCGGCACCACACGCGAGTAACGCCTCGGCGCAATTTACGCGCCCGGCCTTGCAGCAAGCGCCAAGCGGCGTCGCTCCTGACGCGTCGCGCAGCTCGAGCGAAGACGCTGCGAGAGCGCGCACCGCCTCGATTTTCCCGAGCCTCGCGGCGATATGACACGGAGCACTCCCGCGAGCATCGGCCTGCGCCGCGTTGGCACCATGTTGCAGCAGCATCCTAACGGACTCTGCGTCGTCATTCACAGCGGCGACGTGAAGAGGCGCGAACCCGTCTGTCAACCGCGCGTAATTGACCACATTGGGTGTGCCGGGCGGTTTCACCAGCGCGGCATGTGCGTCCAACAACTCGCGAATCGTCGCGCAGTGGCGCTGCGACACCGCCAAAAACAATCCCGTCTCGCCGTCTTGGGTGGTGTGGTAGTGATCCGTGCCGTAGGCTAGAAGCAACACTGCGCAATCGGTATGCCCTTGGAAGCAGGCTGTGTGATAAGGCGACCAAGTGCCAGACATCCAGGCCGCTGGGCTCACGCCGTGCTGCAAGAGCACCGCGACGACACTAGCCTGTCCATTACAACAAGCTTCCATGACACATGCCGTGTCGGCGCGGGCGCCGTACCGCTCGATCAACAGACACACCGCCTCGCATTGACCGGATCCGCACGACGCGGCGAGTGCCGAAGACACGGCTATTGCCGTATGCTCCCCGAGCGTCTCGAGATGGTGCACCATGTCCTCAAGGCGCCCATCGCGACACGCTGCCTCGAGTGGTGTGCTCGTTGCCAAAGGAGGAGTTCGTGTCGCCGCCTTGACGGGTCCACACCCAAGTGATGATGGTGGCGACACATCTGGTCGCGGCGGTATGCCCGGTCGTGGCGGCAGGGGTGGTGGTTCTTTGGACACGCTTTCGGTGTGGGCCAGCTTCTTATCGTGGTCCGCTTGGATAATTTCGACAAGATCGAGTAGCTGGGTGGCCGAAGGTCGTTCCGTAGGGTCGAACTTGATCCACGCCCGCAAGAGGCGACCCTCGCGCGTCTCCGGTGGCGGCACCGTGTCGCAGAGCTCGGCTTCGTTCTTACCGGACCAGAGGAGCGGCTTGCGCGCGAGCAGTTCGTAGGCGACGACGAGTAACGACCACACGTCAGCCTTGGTGTCGTACTTGAGGCCCTGGAGGAGTTCAGGAGCCATATTGTGTTTGGTGCCGACGATGCTCGACATCTTTTCCGTGGCTTCGCGAGCCAACCCGAAGTCACCCAACTTACACACAGCCTCACAATCAAGCTTTTTGGTGAGAAAACAGTTTGCCGTTTTGATGTCTCGATGAGATAAACCCTGTGCATGGATATCGGCAACTCCCCGCAGAGCATCCGTCGTCCAACGGTACGAGTCGATAATCGACGGCCAGCCACGCTCTAGGCGGTCCTTGAGGTCGCCACCTTCGCAGTACTCGAACAGCGCCCACACGACGTCGGCACCAACGGTGCCATATTCGAACACACGCACGACGTGCCTTTGGAATCAAGACTTCGCGTTATCTTCACATGGATGGTGGTATGCTCGCCGCAAGAACGGGCACCAAAAAAACAAACAAACAAACAAACAAACAAACAAACAAACAAACAAACAAACAAACAAACAAACAAACAAACAAACAAACAAACAAACAAACAAACAAACCCAAGGGGATAACCCCAGGTATTTCGAGAGCATACACACTCGCGCGAACACATAGATATACGCAATAATATCGCACTTTGATTCGATCCCTCTGAGCGCAACGAGCTCCCGGCACGCCTCGTCGAGAGACCGCGCCGCAAAGTTCACGCCAAGGCGCTGCCGTGTTGGTTCGTTGAGGGCCTGGAGCTTGACAGCGTAGTCCTTGTGTGCGGTTCGGTCGTACACACGATGGACTTGGCCGAACGACCCACACCCTAGAATGCCCTTCCACGTGGTGTCACACAGGCGCGTCATAGGAGACTCCTCCATATGACGCAGCGCGAGATTATAGAAAGTGCGGCCCTCGCGCTCGAACGCCTCTCTCACGCGTCCTTGGAGCTCGCACGGAAGAGTTTTCAGAGCGGCGTCGAACCGTGCTTCGGGCCAACGCACCAAAAGATCGAAACCCGAGGCGCCGGAAAGCGCGACCTTCGCGCCCCCCAGGCCGTGAATGTCAAGCCAGCCGCTAACCTCGGCCGGTGAACACGCCCAAATGCTTCCCACGAGACCAAGCTTCGGTAGCAGCGTCTCGAACGAATCAGGAGTCGTCATCGACAACGGCGATGCGGTCCTGGGAATCTCTTGTGTTCGGGCTCCCGATGAAAAATCGCCTCGCTGTGATGACAATCCCGATTGCCTGGGCTGCGTCGAATGTTGCGTCGAATGATCGCTCCGCGAAGACCCGCTACTCAGACGGGCCTTTATGCGCTTGCTGTGCAGCGTACTTGTGACGCCGAGATGCTCGAGGAACTGGTCGACACCCTCCCGAGCGACGTCTTCGCCAGTCAGTCCCTCCTCTAGAACTGTCTGCGAGTATTTACCATCGTCGCCGACGAGGACGATATCGGCGAGCTGCCCCGAAGATAGTCTCCGTATCGAAGACGACATTATCGAGGCTCGGTCGCTGCTCGGTTCCTCCGCCTTCTCCTTGTCGTCTAAGCCGATCAGCTGTTTCACGGCGTCGGTACCCGAGGCGAGCCAGCGCTGGAAGAACACGGTATATTCAGCCACAGATATCTCGGCGTCGCCATCGATATCTACTGCTTCGCGCAGCGCGCGCTTCTGCTCAAGACCCAACGGTGCACCATCCAGAAAAAGCGCCTGTAATAATATGCATACACAAATTCGAAGGGATATTTCCAGGCACAGCGAGAAGACATGTCTGATACAAACACAGACACAAAAGGGAATGACACGGAGACAGACACAAAAGGGGCTAACACGGAGTACGACGAGAAAACTTGAACTCTGAACTCAACCGAAAATGCGAGCTCAAACTTGCCGTATGGCACCGACCCTCCTTGGCTACCCGAAAGGCGTTTGATGTAGCCAAAAGTCTGGCTCACCGAGGCGCGGTCGAGCTGCCGGATAGACTCGTCCAGCGTCCTGCTGCTGCCCGCGGTCTTGTCGAGCAGCTTTACGACCATTCCCTTGATCTCTTCGCGCAACGACATAACTGCGTCGTGAGTGCGAGAGATCCCGTCCTTTATAGAGGCGACGTCGGCACCGAACGCTCTAGAGAATTTGTCGTCGGAAGCGCCGAGCGCTTCCTTGGTTTTGTAAAGCTCGCGTAGGATCTCTTGCTTGTCGACATCGAGCCGCGATTCCAACCCAGAAAGTCTATCTCGGACCTCGGCGCTGTTCTCCTTTGATACGGCCTTTTTAATGGCTGCAACGTCCTCCATCACATCGGCGAGGTTCTTGTCGTCGAGCATCTTTGCGTCCAAAAATTTCGCTATCCCGGCTTTGAGCTCGCCAACCTCTGCCGAAATCGCGACGAGTCGACGGCGGTCGTCGCGTACCTCTTCCGCAGTAAGGCCCGCGTCGCGAAGCACCGACCCAAAGAGCACAGGAGCGCGGTCCAGGAGATCATTAGAAAGAGTCTCCTGGAGCTCCCGGAGCACGTCGCCCGCGTTGGCGCCCGTCTGCGTCGAGAGGTCCCTTACGAGTCGCTTCATCTCGTCGGGGCTTCCTCGTGATTTCGTCATCTCGTCGATCCGGTCGACGAGCGTCCGCGTCGTGAACTGCAGCTGCCGCAACTCGTATGACTGCGACGCCATCCACGTCTCGACGCCAGACAGCCGCGAGTCGAGGTGAGAACGGAGCTCGGCCGCGTCGAACCGCGCTTCTACGCTCACCGCGAGCGTGAGCTCGTCGACGCAGTTGGACATTTCTTTCAGTGCAAAGGTGAACTTCTCCTTGTATTCTCTGGCTTTCCACATTCTCCGCGCGAGCGTTTTCTGCTCCCAAGCCGCCGCGAGTTCGACCAACTTGATGAGCGTATCCACCAGCGCTTGAAAGCTCTTCGAATTCTTCGCGCAAGGCGCGTTGTGCTCGACGAGGTCGTCCACGATCGAACCGACGCGCTCTACGCGCCGACCAACCTCCTCCAACATCGCGTCGTTCTCGCGGCACAGACACGCGGTCTCGACGAACTTGGCCACGAGCACTCGCACGGCGTCCCCGAAAGGCAGCGACGTCGACGCAACCTCGATCACGCCGGCGATCACGCACACCGACACGTGCGCCAGGTTCGAGTCGGCGCGGGGTCTCTCCGTCCGCGGCGGCCGTGCCTCCCGGCATTCCTTCAGTCGTTGCACTGGTGCACCTTCCTGCTCCGCGACGGGCGGCGGCTGGGTCGGGGGCGGCTGCCCCTGCTTGAGATGCAGCAAACGTCGGGATGACCCGACGGGGGCTTCTGGGGGCGGCGCGACGGTCTGCGGTCGGGGGGGTACGATCGGCTTTCGCGAGGCTTGCTTGCGCTTGGACGCTTTATTAGCCGTTTGCGGCGGCGGAGAGACGTCGAGCGCCATGCCGGGCCCACCATTGGGAGGGACAACCACACAGAAGCGGCTGCCGTCCATTGGATTCTCCACGTGCCTACGTGACGAATCACGGGGGGTGCGACGGAGACGTACATCATCGAACCCGGCCCGTAGCCAGGCGGAACCACGACGCGGATCTTTGTCCCAGGCATCTCTGCCGCCGCCGCTTCCAAGACGATTTTTGGTTTGCTTTCTTTTCTTCGGGGTTCTATCTACTCTGTTCTAGGAACGCGCAATTCCCCACTTCTTACGTGGTGATACATGCTGCCAAACGAACACAAGTAGCTGGGCTCAAATCGTCTGCAGTCGACTGCAGTTCTCAGACCTGTTACACTTGGGGAACCGTTAAGGAGCGCGCCTCCGTGCGAGAAAACGCGTTGAGCAGTAAGAGGTCGACTGCAGGTGCTCTGCGCGCGGAAGTGCGAGGGTCACAGAGATCCGGCACTTGTTTGATAGTGTACTATACGGGGGTAGGGCATGACTGCGTAGTCGGCCAGCTTTCGAAGGGGCGTGTGAAAAAATGCGCGACCTTCGGTACCAGTCGCGCGCGGAATCGGTGCGTGTTAGAGATAGGTGACAAGAGCGTCGCCATAGCCGCATCACACGCCCGTCTTTCCTTTTGAGGGCTCCAGAAAGACGATAACGCAAGTACATGATAAGCGCGGGAAGACCGGACCTGCTTAGCTAGGCGTCTTCTTCGACCAAGGGGTCTTTTGCGAACTTGTAAATGACCTTCCACATGTAGTACTCGGCGAAAAGTAGTATTATCTCCTTGCTTTGGCCGTAGAGACCGCGGGCTCTGGTCGTGAACGAAAGAAGGCGTACGCAGACGACGACGTGAGGATGCGGAGTGCGAGCGAGGGTGCGGGAGAGGCGTAGGCGCAGCAAGTTGATGACGAGCATGAATGAAAGGGGAGGGGATTAAAAAGGTGCTAAGAGGGGGGTCTGGGAACGGGAGCACGCAGAACGTTCCGGGATTTTAAAGGTTGACTGGTAAGAGGGGGGATGTGCGAGAGCGGGGGCTTGAGGGTTTTGGTGGGTTGTGTGGAGACGTGAGGGATGTACCAGGATGGCGGAAGTGGGTATCCCGTTCAGGGGCACACAGTTTTTTGAAAGTCGACTGTTTAGAGGCGGGGTGCAAACGAACGGGGTGCATTCAGATGTTCGCTCTTTGTGTCAAAACTGAGTCAGTTATGGATACAATCCGAAACGCCCTCGGCACTACGCGCCGGCGAAATGCAGTCGTGCGCTCGAGCTGGAAGGAACGGCGCTCGCCACGAGTCTCATGTTGCTGCGACGATGGGCGGGGACAAGCAGAGCGAACTCGTTGCGAGCAATAAACATGAAAATGAAACGGAACATAATGCCTTCTACGAGAAACGGCCGACATTGGTTGTTGGGATGCAACACGTCGACGAGCAAGATTCGTAGCCCAGGACACATGCGAACGAGATATCAAGGCCCGGCGTCAACGAGCAAGCGGACACATCCCCGCAAGCCTAATCGCGCGGGTGATCTCACACGTCGGCGATTGGAGACTGCGGCGTGCCGAAGTGGCCGCGGTATCAACCCGTTCGCTCGCATGACATGGCCTCTAAAGCCCCCCGCGGCATCAACGTGCCGCCAACCAACTACGAGCTCAGGCGACGACGTTCAATAGGCACGGAAGTTTTCTGACACGATGATCTCTTGCCCGGCAATCAACCTCTCAAACTCGTCGACGACACCCAGCCACGATATCTTTGCGAGCCGTCCGGCAAAAAACCGGTCTGGTGCGGACCAGGCGCTGGCCAACCAGCTCCAGCGACGCCAAAGTCGCGAGCAAGAGTTTCGCACCGAGTCCGACCGACAGCACCGGCGGCGGCGATGACGTGCATCACCCGCGCGCGCCGCTTCGGGCCCAGGTCGCCCGCGCACTCCGGAAGGTTCGATTGGCGCCGAGCAAGCTGCGCAACGAGCTTGACGGTGGCGCACAGAACGGCGAGTGGCGCATTAAAGTTTCGAAATCTCGACCGCAGTATTTTCGTGAGACGTTTGAACGAAACGAGATTAACGCTTAGTCGACGTGCTGTGGGTTCACCACAATAAAGCTGGAAATTGTGCGACACGACGAGGTGCCCTTCTCGGCGACGCAGCCGTGGTTTATCGCGGGCTACGACGGCTCGCTCCGCTTCTTCGACTTGGTGTCGTCGTTCTTCGGGCGCCCCGTCTCCTGCGCTCGTGGAGAGGATAAGCACGAGCGCAACATCAGGCGACGGTCATGGTCGCCTCGTACATAATTCGCCGCGACGAAAAAAAAGTCTCCGGCTGGATCAACCGAGTCGAGCTTCCCGAGATCGTTGGCCGGGTGTCGACGCATGGTATTGTTCGCGAGCGACGTGCCTGGTCCATCACTTCGACAGGCGTGTTACTGAAAGAGAGGGGCCCGTCGATTCAATTCGTAGAGTGTCTATATTTTTGCCTCGCGGTTATCCGACTAGAAGGTCGGCGCCTGGAGCGAAGAATAGGAACAACATCGAGGACCTTCCTGGTGTCGGCGCGAGTCCTCCCTCCCTCATTCGGCGTTCCGACTTTTGGAATTTGGCTGCGCAGTGTCGGCCGCATTTTTTTTCTCGGCGCTCATTATCGGGCCCCGCCCGCGACTCGGGGTTTGATTTTTAAAATGCAAAGTGGTCCACACCCTGCCCGCTCTTCGACGACCTCGGCGCCCTCGTCAACCGCTAAAACCGAAAATATAGCGGGGCATGGTGGCGGGCGGTCGGGCGGTCGCCTAGACGCAGACGGCCAGCTGCCACCCTGACGGTATTGAGGCTCATATAAGGCGCCAATCGAGACAGCGCTAGCTCAGCAGTGGGCTAGCCGCGCCCCACCCAATAGAAAGAAGGACAGGATCCCGTTCCGCAAAAGAGGTGGATTATTAATTTTTCTATGCGAGGCCGACGTCGGGGGGAAAGGGTGATTCGGCGTCGAGGTCGTCGCCATCCTCCTCGTCGTCGTCGTCGTCAACCCAGAGATCGGGGATCGCGCGCGTCGCGGCCGCGTAGAGCGGAGAGGCGGGGAGGGATGGGTCCATCGAGGCGCCGTCGAAGGTGAATCGAAAGAGGTGGACGGTGGAATCGGTATGTCTATTATGTTGGAGGTCGGCCGAACACCGCGCGTCGCTCGCGGCGCGAAAAAGACGTCGGGCGAGGTCGCGTCTAGGGCCGCGTTCGACGAAGCCGAGAATGAAGGGGCCTTTGTTTTTGAGGGCTGCTCGCGCGGTCCCGAAGAGGTTGACAAGGGTGGGGTCGTCTATGGAGGGGTATACGATGTCTGAGCCGAAGACGACGTCGAAGGTGTCGTCGATCGCGTCGCGTCCCCAACGCAGGCGAGCGACCGCGCCGCCACCGTTTCTGCCGAGATTCGCTCTCGCAAGCTCGAGGCAGGAATCGTCGGCGTCGGTGGCGGTCACTTCGAGGCCACACTTTGCGGCGAGAGCGCTGCAGGGAGCCACACCGCACCCCAGCTCCAAAAGTTTCTTGCCGGTCAATTCGGCGCGTTTCTCGGCTATCCACTCCGAGACGACGCGGCGCGCGGGCCAGCACAAGAGGCCAGTCCTGTCGCGGGAGCCCGAAACGAGGTCACCGTCGACGCGGCCTTGCGAGGTGACGGCGACGGTCACCCCATCGTAGGTTTCGAGGGAGGGGTCGATTTTCAACACAAATTTTGACGACTGCGGGACGGCGTACATGGCGCCCGAATCGGGGTGAACAACCCCTCCCTCCCACTTGGCCTTTGCATCGCCGCAGAGGTCCCGGTACACCGTCGAGACGCGGTCTTTCGAGGGTTCGATCTTGAGGATCGCCGAGGCCGACACGGGAATGGCGTAGGCGCAGCCGTCGTGCCGGCTCACGAACCCGTTTTGCCACTTGTTGCGCGCCTCGAAGACCTCCTCGTCGTCGTCGTCGTCGTTTTCGAGGTACCGGACCTCGTTGGTCCTGACGTCCACGAGGAGCACGTCCCGCGCATCGTAGGGAAACGCGTAGACCTTGGAGGTCCCAGGGACGTGCACGCCGCCGCCGTACTTGTACCGGCCGACGACCGCGTCGCCGATTACGGTAACCTCGCCGTTCTCGATCTTGAGGACGCGGTCCGCGTGAGAGGGGATCCCCACGATTGCAGACCCCGCCTTGACACCACCGTGCCACTTATAACCCCCCCAACCTAACGAGGGTCCCACGGTCTCCACCGTCTCGGAGCGCGGGTCTACGCGGAGCACCCGATTCGCGTTGTACGGAATTCCGTACGCGCGCCCGTCGTCGCCGAGAATACCCCCGTACCACTTACCCTCGCCCGCGAAGTGAGGTCCGATCTCCCGCGCACCAGAAGCGTCGATAACCAAAACGCGCCCCGCGCACGCGGGCACGCACACGATTTTCTCGCCCGACACCACCGCCCCGTGGTACTTCCACCGCTTGGACTCGAGCCGGGGACCCACGACGCTCACCTCGCCCGTCGACGGCACGATCTTCAGCACGCGGTCCGCATTCGCGGGGATACCATATATAGCGCCGTGGGCTGCGACCCCTCGCAGCCACTTGAGTCGCTTCCTCTGGAGCGCGTTCGACACGAACGCACCACGCGTGTCTCCGATCAAAGACACGACATCGCCGCGCGACGGATCGATCTTCAGCACCGATCGCGCCGTCCCGGGGATACCGTAGACGCACCCGTCCTCTCCAACCACAGCACCCAGGTACTTGTCGTCCCCGCGCAGCTCCCCACCAATCAACGTCGCCATCCCACCACATTCGTCGGGACCCTCAACGGATTGATTACACGTTAGTAGGGGGCCGGCCGGCTGCCGGCCGGAGAGATTCTTCCCATATACTTACCCCGCAAACGTGCACAACAACTCCATGGGCTTCTTGGATGACATAAAGAGGCGGGCCGAAGCCTTCTCCAAGGAGGTGCAGAAGTCGACATCGGCGTCGACGAAACGGGGAAACGTGCTGGGAACGGGCGAGACGCTCGCGGCGCGGTTCGTCGGTGCCGGGCCTTTGGGCATTGTCGTCGGGAAGGGAAGCAGGGGTGAGGCCGTGGTGACATCGGTAGAAGGTGCCGCGGCCAAGGCGGGTGTCGAGAGCGGGGACACGATCGTGAGGGTGGACGGGACGAGGGTGGCGACGTACGAGGAGTTTTTGAGCATTGATGCGTCGAAACGTCCTATAGAATTGGGTCTGTCTCGGCCGGCTCTCATGGCCAAACAACACCAACGTCTGACCACCGACGAGCGCGAGGCCCGCCGCGAGGCGCAGGCGCGCGCCGCTCTGGAGCGCGACGGCGCGTGGGCCAAGCGCATCCAGAGCTCAAAGTCTCAGCCCAAGCCCGCGGCCGAGCGCCCAGAGCACAAGAAGTCGACAAATCCCGAGACGATCGCGGCCTGGAAACGCGCCGAAGAGCGCGCCGACCGCACCGTCAAGGAGCTCGGCTACGACCCCTTCAAGCCCCTCTCGACGGGGAGCAACGCCTCATCCCGGCCCAAGCCCAACGCCGACGACGCCGTTCCGCAAAGACGCGACGACGAGGCTATTCGCTACGACGAGGCATCCTCCGCGGCAGACGTCGTCGTGCGCGAGCTCGCCTCCCACCCCGACAAGGCCCAGGTATCGACCTGCGTCGCGACTATCATCAAGCTCCTCGAGAATGCCGAGACCAAGGACGACCCCAAGTTCAAGCGTGTTCGCCTCGCCAACGCCAGCATCCAGGCCAAAATCCTCGGCGTCCCGGGCGGCCTCGAGGCTCTCATCGCGGCCGGCTTCGACCTCGAGGTCGACGAGGCCAACGACGGCGAGACAATTCTTCGCCTCGCGACTGATTTCGATCGCCCCAAGCTCCGCGCCCTCGCCGACGCTCTCCACGCCTTCAAACCCCAGCTTCTCTAGGACCTTTTACTACTCTATTCCTGCGACGGGATTTCCCAAAGGCCAAGACCATCAAGTTGAACCATGTTTACAGGTACGGGGGAGGATGGGGTTGGCCGCCTCCCCGTCTGAAGGAACGAACTGCAGCTCGTCAAAAGTAACCTCCCCACGCCAGACGGCTTTTTTTTTACGAAACACCCGCCATGTGTTTTAGCATCTTGGAAAATAATAAATTTTGTATCCATGCTTTTTCACAACAGGGGAGTAGTCATAATTACCCTATTATCGATGTCGGAGCAGGCGACGGAAACGAAGAAGACGACGACGACGACGACGACAGGTCGACACACACGCCGATGTCGTGCACCAGCTAGAGATACCTCGCAGGCAAGGCCAAGTACCAGCCCTCGGATTTTCTCAAGGCGGTCCTCGGCCGACCGGTGCGCCGGGGAGCGACGCACCTCTGAACGGCGCTATCAGGTCATTGTCAAGCTCAACTCGGGCGTCTCCTACCGCGGCATCCTGGCCTGCCTCGACGGTTACATGAACATCGCGATGGAGCAGACCGAGGAGTACGACGACGGACAGCTCAAGGCAAAGTACGGCGACTGCTTCATCCGCGGCAACAACGGTGCGTCTTCCCCAATTCCCTTGCCCACATCCTCCGCAGTCCACTACATTAGCACAATAAAACGAAGATAGACAGACGTGGTTCCTGCCATCTACCGCCGTATATATCTCGCATCATTTTTTTTTTCCGCGGCGTCTCGCCCAGCATGGTGCATCGCGACAACACACCTGGATACCACCCCCCCCCCTCCGCTCTTAACGCTATAGCCCTATTTTGCCAAATTTCAGGGAGCGCCGGGACGCGCACAGAAACGCCAACGGCACCTACGTCTCCCGACCGCCGGGTCCCTGGCGGCGCCGGACGGTTAGGTTCGCGCTTGGCCGTCCCCTCCAATCTTGGCTTGCGTCATCGTCCTTCCTCCCACTCGCCTCAGTTCTCCTTTCAGCTCGACGCTCGAACCCCCGCCAATCTACTCAGCTGCTTTTAGCAGCGCCCTTTTACCTTTGAGTCCTTACTACTAATCGGCAGATATTTGTCTGTCTGTCTGTCTCTCTGTCCGTTTGTCTGTCTGAAAAGGTCGACTGCTAAGAGGGGGGGAGGTGTGTGGAGCATGAAGGACGTGCGTGGTTTTGTGGGGTAGGAGGGATGTGCCTGACGGGCGTAGATAGGTATGCGGGACCTAGTCGGGGTCATCGCCGAGTCGTGGGGCAGGCGAAGAGAGGACGGGCCCCGCCCGTAGGTCGTACGCATGCTGCCGCCGGACGTATGTGCGACGAAGAGGGACGTCCTGCTGGGATCGGGCGGCCCGGGTGGGGCTCCCCGAGGCGGCGACATGGGTGAGGGCGGTGAGTGCACAGCGCGCCCGGCCCAATGCGTTCGCGATCCCCCACTCACGGTAGATGCGGCGAGTTTGGGCTGCCTTTGCCTCTGTGAAGTTGGCGCAGCCGCTTTCCACCCAGGTTCGCGCAGCGATTCGCTCTGCACATGTTTGGGCGAGGGCGTGGCACCCCACGCTGGCCTCACCGAAGGCACCAAAGACGAGGCCGGCCACGGTGCCGTAGCTACGTAGCCGCTGTTCGACAGGGCCCAAGAAGCCAGGCGGTGGTGCTGTACCTGGCTGGGGGATGATGGCGTCGATGCCGCGGGCGTGAGCGAGGTATTCGGAGTGGACTTGCGCTGCGCGCCGATCGACAGGCGACGGGTGGGAGGGATGGAAGGCGTCGGCGGTGTATAACGAACCCCAAGCGAGGGTTTTGAGGTCGTAGAGTTGCTCCCTGTTGTCGAGCAGGGTGAGGATGTCTGGGACGACTTGGCGTCGGGCGAGATTGCCTCGGTACCGGCCGTTGAGGCGCGTGCGAATGGTAGGGGCGACGACGTCCCCCGAATCAGGGTAAAGCTCAGGTAGGCGCGCGAGCCAAACATTGATGTAAAAACCAAGCCGTCTACGGCGACCTCGCAGACTATTTCCACGACCCGCGGCGGCTCTTTCAGCGCGCCATTCTCACGCCCCGTCGAAACGATGTTGTCGATGCTGACAACGCGCGCATGACCGCGGCCTTTCCCGGAGACGAGGCGTCGGAGTTCTTTTCGGAAGACTAGGTTGGGTCGGAAGACGACGCCTCGCTCTTTACAGTCGAGTTTTCAACTCCCTGACAACCAACGGCAAGCTGACTTTTTTGATCGCGAGCTTCAAGTCTTCGCAACCTCGACCCGTCGCACGGCCACTGCAACGGCACTCGATACATGATCGATCGTGTCGTGTCACCGAGGCTCCTCCAACCAGTATCCCTTAAGGCCCGCCGACGCCAAACGATCAACAAGAGCCAGGGGCAGACGCCCCGCAAGGTCGACGTCCTCTTACCCTAGCCCGTCTTCTGCCACGTCCTGCTCTACGTGGCTCTGTGTCGAGTTGGCAACCCCGAGGATATCCTCTTCTGGGTCGACGACTCCACCCTACCCCACACGTGCTGCGCAATACCGATAAGCCCCCCCCGGCGTCTACACGCGCTCTGTAGGTGAACTTACTGGGACCAGGTGAACTTACTGGAGTTAGTGATTGGGACCAAGGGAACTTAGTGACTAGGTGAACTTACTGAGGCCAGGTGAACTTACTAGGGGTTTTTTTAGAGTAAACTCAAAGGTTAGCGGCGTGTGCGGATTAAAGCAGCTTAGATTGGCGGGGGTGAGAGCGACGAGCTCAAAGGAGAGTGGGGCGAGTGGGTGTGGGTTTACGTCGAACTTACTAGGGTTTAGGAGTAAACTCAAAGGTTAGCAAACGTGCGCTGATCAAAGCAGCTTAGATTGGCGGGGGTGAGAGCGTCGAGCTGAAATGAGAGCGGGGTGGGAGGGCGTAAGGGGTGTAAGGTGTAAGTAAAGGCGGCAAGGCTTTAGCCCAACCGTCCGGGCGCCGCCAGGGGCCCGGCGGCCGAGAGACGTAGGGGCCGTTGGCGTTTCTGTAAGCGTCTTGGCGCTCCCTGAAGTGCGCGTGTGCGTAATGCCGTTGCCGAAGGTGTGCGGTTGCTGCTATAGCGGTATAAAAGTGTGTATGGGCGGCTTCTCCGGATTAGCCTATTTGGACCATACACTTCTCGCTACATAAAGCTGTAGTAAACGCACCGGTGAACTTAACGGGAACTGGTGAATTTACTGGGGTTAGAGATTGGGACTAGGTGAACTTACTGGCCTGCACTTGTTTATTCCTAAACCCTATTTCGGCACGAAAGATGGGTGGGCTCGTTAGTCGAGGCGTCGGACGCGAGGCTTCCGGGCGAGTCCGGCCGTCCTGGGCGCAACAGTGGCAGAACCCGACGCCGAGCCCGACGCCGAGCCCGGGATCCCCCGAAATGAGTCCGGAAGTGCTCAAGGCGTTGTACGAGGCGGGTCCCGCCGTCAAGACTGAACTCAAGAATACGACACCCGAGAAGGACTCCAAGGAGAACCAGAGGGTGAGGTCGCGATTTTCCAAACTCCGCCGCGATGCGTCCCCGCCGCCGGGCCGACTGACCGAAGCGCAGCTCGTGCAAGCGCTCAACTGGCGCGCCGACAAGTCAGCACCGCCAATCGAGGACGTTCTCGCGCTCCTAGGCGCCGGCGCCGACCCCAAGCTCGCGACGTCGTTGCTCGTGCACTATGGGACGCCCCAAATCACCACCGAAAAATCGGGGACGCGCGCTGGATATTGGGTCCCTGCATCATCGGACCTCACCTAGTCTCCCCATAGAGAAAAAAAATTATCAGGCCCTATCGTCGTCTCTCGGCGTCGATAAACTGGAACGTCTGCTTGAAGTCGACGACCAGCGACTCGGTGCGCTCGACATGGAGCTCGACGAGGACGCACGAACTGGCACCCTGCGAATGACAGGGTGAGTGAACTCATTGAAACTCCCTTCCACCTGGATGACGGTGTGGTCGATCTGGACAGTGTCTTCGCCGAGGAAGGCGTAGGCGTCGGAATCGAAGCAGACGGCGTCTTCGACGACTACCTGGTGGCTGCTGGTCTCGGTAACGCTCGCGAGAAGTCGACCCTTGCCGGTGCATCGGGAAATAACGAGGCTCTCCGATGGTCGGACAGTCAGGATGCCCGGATTGTCGCAGTCGATGCGCAGCGTCGTCGTCTTCTCGAAGTGAAACGACGACGCTTCCGCTGCGTCCATCCTCCGCTCAGGTGCGTTAAGCACGGCGTCCGTTAGTGCATCAACGGATAGTAATCGTTATGGTTCACTCTTGTTCACTTAGGTGCAGTGTGAAGTTCTTGGAGGTCGGTCACCTTGAGGCGTGGATCGCCGTATCGTGGAACGCGCCGATTTCCGAGGAGGCTGCGCGTGGCTTTTCGGCGGTCTCTTTGGCGAGTTTTGCTTGACGGGCCTGACCTCGAGCAGTCCCTGCCCGCCTGGGGGCCGCTGCGATGGCAACGTCCCGTGCGTGGGCCGCCTCGAGCTGGCGCATCACGTCGCGTCTCTCGAGAGCGAGTTCGAGAGCGCGCTCGTCCAATGCGGCGAGTCTACCTTCAAGCGAGCCTTGGGCAGCCACGGAAGTGGCGCGATGGTCTTCGAGGAGCTCACGGACGTGTCGGTCGTTTCGCTCGCGTTTCGCTTCGGCCTCTTTTGCACGAGCAGCGCTGAGACGGGCAACGGCGTCGTCGCGGGCGTCGTCGGCGTCGAGTCGCCAGCGCGTGTCGTCGTCGCTCTCGTCGGTTGCCTTTCGAGGGCAGCTGATGCGATGCTTGGTCATTTCGGTCGAGCGATCCGTTTTGTCGCGCGATCCCTGGGCCTCGACGGCTCGTGCCGTCGCAATTTCGCGCATGACGGCTTCCACTGACGGCTTGGGGCGCTTGCGGAGCGCCTTGCGCGCTACGAGCGTCGACCTCGAGTCGACCCAGTACTTTGCCAGCCTGATTGGCCACTTGCGTTGCCCCCTCGCGTAGGAGCACTGAAGTGCGTGCGCGGGCGCATCGACGGCGCAGCAGATGTGGTCACAGTAGTAGCTCTGGCGACACACCGGACAGGGCCTCATGGGTGTGCCGTCGGAGCCGTAGTACGCAACGATGCCACAGGCCGCACACTGAGCAACGCCGAGCCCTTTTGGCACGTCGTGAATAACGAACGACTCTGGCGGCTGGTGTCTATCTTCTTCGAGCGTCCACGCTTGGCGCCTCATCGGTTGGGAACGTTGCGTCGTGTCGTCGGCGTAGAGGGCAGTGCGGTGCGCGAACCTTTCAGTGCAGTTGATAGCTTGAACGCCGTGCTTTTCGAGCCTCGACGGTTCCTTGTATATTTCGGAAAGCGCCCGGCGAAGTTTTTCGTTGTTACGCTTAGTTTCTCGTGCCTCGCGCTTGCGTCGCACCGCCGCGTGACAGTGATGCGGACGGCTGGCAACGGTACCACGCGTGCTCACGACCGCCTTTGCATGTTGTAATCGCTCGTTCAGCCGGCGGTTCCGCTTTTCGTGCTCGTCAGCAGCTGCGCGCCGGCAACGAGCCCGGGAGTTGCTGCGGACGCGCCCCGAGAACGGCACCGCGTCCTCATAGGCGCCACTGTTCTTGTGGTGACGGCTTGGGCGACGAGCTAAAAGCGCCGCGACGAATGTCAGGCCCGCGCGGCTGTCTTCGCTGCAGTGTGGTATCGAGGCAACGCCGGACCGCACGCTGATTTGCGCAATTCGGACGCTCTTGTAGAAATACTCTTCCGGCAGGCTTTGCAAGACAACGCAGTCGTCGTCAGGCTTGTCCCAGGCGGCGTAAGCAGCTCGGGCGTCGCGCGTCGTGCGAAACCCGTAGACGCCGCCCGCGACGTGGATAGTTCGATCATCGTCTGCTCGAATCTTCTCGACGCGCACGCGTTCATCGTTCAGCGACGGGAACATCGTCGCGATTTCAGCGCGCAGTGATTGATCCAAGAGGTCGGCAAGATTGTCGTCGTTGCACAATGTCTCAAGCAGTTTGGATGGAGGAACCACCAGCCGTATGATTAACTCCCATGCGATGTTCGGGCAGCCGCCTGACTGATGCTTTCGAAGCTTGTCGCGCGTGTCAAAGGCTCGTGAGCAAAATGCGCACTTCGGACAGTTCGCGCGCCAGATTGAAAACGCCTCGGTGGAATAGGCCTCGCGCTCCTCAACGCTCGAATCGACTCCTGGGATGGGGTGAGATGGAGGATCGGGCAGGACGATCGCTTCGTTGTAATCCTCCTCCCTATCCACGCGATGACGACCGACTTCGCGCGCCCGGGCATCCCGCGCGCTGTCCCGTGAGGCCTCGACATTGCTGATCCAACGAGCACGGCATCGCGCGATGTGCAAGCTCAGCGATGTGACAAGACAACGCCGGCCACACAAGTAGCAACAAACTCCGTGCTGCGGCAAAGCCCCGGTCTCTGCTCTTTGTTTGTGAAACTCTTCTTGCACTAAGGGGCATGACTTTACGTGAGTGCGCAGCGCCGACTCGCCTTTTGGTCCTCGCTCGAAGCGGGCCCCGCACTGGCACTTGGGTTCGGGAACGCATCCTCTCTTGTGGACGTCGAGACGGTCGCGCTCGGCAAAGCTACGATTGCAATTTTCGCACACGTGAGCGCTTTTGACTTGTTGTGCGACGGAGCGATTCCACACGACGAGTAACTCAAGCGGGGCCTCCGGACCCGGAAGCTGAGCATAGTGCCGGGTCGGGGTACCTCGTCGCCACGCGCGCGGTCGAAGCCTCTCGCGACTCCGCCACCTGCGGCGACATTCAATTAAGTGCTGCAAAATCGTCTCCGGGCTTTCGCGGACTGTCCCACATGTGTAGCACATCAACACGACAATTTTCCCACCACCACCATCAGCGGCATCGTCCTCGTGATCGCCATCGTCGCTGTACTCGTCCTCATCTTTCTCTTCCTCAAGATCCTCCTGCTGCTCCTCTGATGGGTTGTCGCTTTCTTCTTGATTTGCAAGGAGCGTGCCCGTCATATCGCCGATATGCCACGAAGCAAGGATGGGCGGTGACGATGGACAGTGTTGGTCTGCTGCCGGGACCTCGTCCTCAAAGGCATAAAACTTTCGAAGACAGCAGGAGAAGTGGAATGGTAACGATGGACGCGAGAGAACGCGGCGTCCACATATGTGGCATAAGATTCCGCGCGGGTTGGCATCATCGACAGCGCCCGGAAGTTCCAATTCCAACTCTTCTAGCCTGTCCTTGTCGCATGCCTCTTTGAGCAACGGTGGACAACACGCAGCCATGTGCTTCCGTAACTTGGCGAGATCCGAGAAGATTCGGCCGCAACGATCACCCGGGCATGATGGGCATGTGGCGAGAAACGCATCACGGGCAGCATTATTCCACGTAGCAAGTTCGGAGCCTTTCGTTGTTTCGGGAGTCGGAAGTAGAATTCCAGGTGGTCGACGAGGTCTCTTCGGTCGACGGTGCTTCGGCTCCAGCGCGGCCGCCGCCATCCAGCGCAAGCGACACTTCTTCAAATGCCAAGTGAACGAACACACTGTGCGTACGCTCTGTCCACAAACATAACAGACACACCCACCCTCGCGTGGGACGGACGGATCATCGTCCTGAAGACATTCCGACGTGAGCTCTTCTTGGATTTCCCGGATTTCGTCGGGGCAGCAATGGCTCATGTGCTTGGCCCTCGCATTCGCGTCGCCAAACGTACGTGCACATCGAGGGCACGACGACATGGCCGTCTGATGGTACATGCTCTCGGCCAACGCATTGTATTGTGCGAGCCGCGTTGGATCATTAATCGGCGGCGGCCAGTACATAGCCTCGGGGTACGTTAAGGTGCGCCGTGCGGCCGGCGGCAAGGCGCAATTCTCGCGCTCCCATCGACGTTCGCACGCGATCGTGTGCTTGGCGATCGAAGTGCAGCCGTAGCGCCGGCCGCAAATGAAGCAAATCACCGTGGGATCATGAACGGTGGCATTCAGCAAGCTTAACTTTTTGTCGCTAGGGTCGTCGTCACGATCAGATTCATTCGAGCCTTCAGACAGTGTTTCAAGGTACTCGGGACAGCATCGCGCCACGTGCTGGTGGAGCGCTCGAGTTTGCGCAAATTTTCGTGGGCAGCCGGGACATGCACGCGTAGCACTTTCAAGCCGAACGGCGTCGTTCCACTGCTTGAGCGCGTCGCCGGGTGCTCGCGGTAATGGCAGGTCGGGCCAC
The DNA here is from genome assembly GCA_029834535.1 of Chrysophaeum taylorii. Lineage (NCBI taxonomy): Eukaryota > Pelagophyceae > Pelagomonadales > Pelagomonadaceae > Chrysophaeum > Chrysophaeum taylorii. The sequence goes on from JAQMWT010000078.1 coordinate 65,802, forward strand.
GTGGGTGCAAGACGTCGGCGTTCGGGGGGCTTGAGGGCCTCGCGTCGCTCCCATCGCTCCGTGCACTGGTCGAGGTGCAGAAGCAGCGACCCAAGCAGGGCGTGTCGTCCACACACGGGACAAAGCGCCGCGCCCTCTTGCGCCACCTCCTCAGTCGACGATTGCCGTTTGCCCATCGCTCTGCATTTCGTGACATGCGCGTTGTGTGCTTTGAGGTCTGCGAAAAATCGATCGCAGTATTCGCATCGAAGCTGGGAGGATTTCCGAAATATCTGGCGGGCTTCCGCGTTGTACGCGGCCAGTAAGGCCGCCGCTGCGGCGTCGGCGGCTTGCGCGGCGACATCCTTGCTCGGCTCATCAGAGCGGGTAGCAGCGTCTGAAGCTCGTGCGGTAGCGGCGGTGGTTTCCTCGCTCACCTCGTTGGGAGGACGACAGCTTGCGTAGTAGGTGTGTTCCGGAGGAGGTACAGGAGCTCGAGGCGGCTTTGGCCGTCTACGCATGGGTTCGGACACTCGTTTTGAACCCTCAGTCTCGTCCCATCGCGTCGCACATTTCGCGACGTGGCGATGGAGCGAGTTGATGAGACAGATACGGCCGCAAAGGTAGCACACCGCCCCCATTGGCTCGGAATTGGTGACGCCGTCGCAAACCGTGCTCTTTGACACGGCTCCCGCGTGCTGGACGTCGAGATTCTTCATACCGCAGACGTCGTCTCGCCATATCGGTTCTCTCTCTGTCATTGCCCGCTCCTCGTCCTCTAGACCACATCTTTCCTCGTGCTCGGCACACGCTCGAGGATCGTCGAACTGATACCTACAGCTCGCGCATCGCGCGTGAGCTCCGCGCCGCGTGAGCTCCACGTGGACCTCTGCCGCTAGTCGATTGTACGCCCGGAGAGCTGCGCGCGCGGCGGCGGCTGCCTCTTCCTCGCCGTGTTGGTCGACGTGCGCCAGTGGGGGCGGCACTCGGTCGATGAGTTCGCGATCGCCGTCTGTCCGCGGGCACGTCGCAGCCCAACGATTGAAGCAGCCCTTGACGTGAATGGCAAGAGAGCTCACGCATACGCCCACTCCACATACGTGGCAAACCGCCATCCCTTGGCTCGCCCTTGACAGCGCCGCCGCGACCGCCGGATCGTCGGGAGAGTCCGATTTCGCGCGACGCCGTTTTCGAGGTGTCGCAGACACGCGGCGGGCGCATCGCGCTGCGTGCTTGTCGCGGGTGTCCTTGGCTGCGAAGCGACGACCGCAGGTACTGCACTGGGGCAGTGCCTGCTGGAAGATGGCCAATGCCTCGCAGTTCCACGCCCTGATCGCATCGGCATCGCCGGCGCGAGGCATCGGAACTCGCGGGCGTTCCGGCTGTAGCTCGCCTCCTTTGAGAGCCGCGGCCACCCAGGCCTCGCACTTGGCCACGTGTGCAGGCAGCTGTGCAATGCTGTTGAGCCGCCGCCCGCACACGAAGCAAAGCACGCGCTCGTCGCAGCGTTGCGGCTTTGCCGCGCGTTCGACGTTGGCGCTCTGCGTGCGTTCGTGCGAGGCGATGCACGCTTCGAGATGCGCGCCGAGTTGCTTCTGGTTTGCAAACTCCAGCAAACACAGGGGACATGACATTCCACGCAGTGCTCAAGGAGAAGAAGACCGTCGCACCCTGAACGAAGTAAACGAAGTTAACTGAAGTTAACTTGATGATTGCTTCTCGAGTGGTCGGTAATAAGGCGGGGGTAAAAAGTGGGGGGATGTGGTCCGCGCCCTTATCATCATCACAGAACGAGAATAACAAAGAAGAGGACGTTGGAGCGCAGTGGCCGCTAGAGACCGTCGCCGATGCTTCGCTTGACTTGCTTCTTGACCCGAGCTTGGGCCACAGCCTTGGGTCGCGCGGGTGGCGGAGGGGTGGCCTTCGCCGAGGTGATGGAGTCCGTAATTTTTTGTGTGAGGGGCTTGGCGTCGTCAATTTTTTTTTGCTCGGCCGCGAGTTGATCCTCGCTCAGCTTTTTCTCGAACGAGCCCAGCATGCCTTTGAGATCGCTTTCGGGCGCGGTCGATTTGAGCGTCATCTCGCCGCTCGAACGCGCATCGGCCGCCGTCGGCACAACAACCTGCGGGCGCCATCCTGCCGCCGCGCGTCGTCTGTGCGCACCGCCAAGGGGAGAGTCCAGAGAACGTCGCGACGCGTCGGTTGGGGGTGCTGGAGCGAAAGTGCTCTCGTCCAACAACAGAGTACAAGCACGCCAAGCATCATCATCATCGTCCAAGCCCTTCCACGCAAGCCCAAAACCCTTATTATTAGTGGTTGTTTAACCAAATGCGATGGGTCGCGGCTTTGTTGGTCCTAGAAAGGTGCACGTCGCTGAGCACGCCATTTCGGCGGCTGCTCGGGAGCGGGCTCTCTGATATGCAGGCGCTCGTGGCGGCGGAGGCCGCACGGCAGGCGACGGGGATCGAGCACCGGCTAGTCAAGTCAACTGCGAGAATCAGCGGGCTCTCGGAGCGGCGTTTTTTATTGGTCGAGGATGCCGAGCAGCAAACGCTCGACGACGTCGCCGCTGCCATGGATGCGTGCAACGCGGGCACCGTGCTGAGCCTCGGCGCGCCGTCGTGGGGGGGCAACGACCCGCAGAGCGCGATCGACGCGGCCGCGGTCGCCTACGTCGATCGGTATCATCTGGCGACGCCGGTGGCCACGCACGAGACGACGTGGGAGCCCGGGGTCGCGCGGGTCGCCGCACACGTCGAGCTCGACGGCGCGCGGCGCGACGACTTCGACGGGCGATGGGACGTGAGCGAGGTCGTCGTCGTCGACGGTTTGGTCGACGAGCCGTTGCGCGCGGCGCTCTTGTCGTGTCTGGGCGGCGAGCCGCTCAACCCGCGGACCTGGGTCCGCGGAGGCCTTTCCGACGTCGCGGGCCGACGCGGGAGCAGCTGGGGCCTGCGACCGGCGCACCTCGAATGGCTCTGCGGATCGCGACCGCCGGATGCCCTCGTCGAGCTCCAGACCCGTCTTAACAAATGGTTTCAAAGCTGCAACCCGAACCCCATCGTCTCGCGCATGCCCGAGGCCTGCTTCGGGGGGGACGTCCCGCCGATTGCAGCGAACGCCCCCGTCGCGAGCGACGCCGGCACCTTTGGATATCACGTCGACGCGGATCCCTTTCTGCTTCCCCCGTCGCCCTTCACCGACTTTTTTGGCTACTACGTCAACAGGGCCGCCGCCAAGCCGCGCTGGGTCTCGGCGCTGGTGTATTTATCCCCCGATTGGCCCCTCCACTTCGGCGCCCCCACGCGCTTCCTCGACCCCCCCTCGAAGCGCACCGTCGACGTCGCCCCCACTCCCGGCAGGGTCGTCTTGCTGGACCAGGACGTCTCCCACTGCGTCGTTGCGCCTCGCAAGGTCGCGGGACACCGCCCGCGCTTTTCTCTTGTCCTCAAGCTCCTCGTCCACCCGGCGCATCCCTTGGGAGCCTCCGACGGAGACGCGACCGTCCGCCTCGCGCCCCCGTTCGAGGAGGCCGACCTCAAATACCGGCGCCACATGCGTGTCGGCTCCGCGGCCCGGGGCCCCTCGGCGGCATCGGCGGCGGAGCCCTGGGAACTCCCGCCGAGGCTCGATCCCGTCGGGGATCTCCTCCAGGGCCTGACTGTGCCCTGATCTGTTTCCTTTCTACGTTGTACGTACACACGGCCGCCTGTAGTCGGCCATTCTTTATACTCTGATCCTCCATTCTGGCTTCTTGGGTTCTTGCCATAGTATTTTGTTGCCTACATCCCCCCGACGGCGCGACACACCTTGCTGCATCGTCATCTTGGGCTTTTGCTTGCGACCACAGCATCGCGGAATAGACTGACCTCCCGTCTCTCCGTTCGCCAGACTCCCCTCATGCTCGATATACGGACGCGACGTTTTCTGCTCTCCCACGTGCCGATAGCATTGCTGCATTAACAGCGATTATAATATCTCGTACGCGGCGTTGTGCCAACATCTTCGGCTCTCACGCGCCGCAGAGAAGCTAGTGGCACGTGGTATGAAATGAAGTTTGCTCGCGTTCTTACGACGCTCAGTTGACTCGTCCGATTCAGTTATGGCGGCGGCCTGATTGGAAATTACACGGCACCGTGCTTCGGCTGTTTCGTAGCGTTTTCTTTATTTCTCTTTCTTCTCCATAGCATCGTTCTGTACTGCCTCTCTGTGCCCCATTTATTTCTTCTTCGTCAGCTTACTCACCTCCTACTCCTTTGTTGTTGTTGTTGTTATCGTTTTTCTTCTTCTTCTTCTTCTTCTTCTTCTCCTGCCTTTCTTCTTCTCCCTTACGTTGTGTTCTTCTGTGTGTTGATGATGCCCTGCTATCCAGGCCTAGGGGATGAGGATCTGCAATACCAGATGCCTGCATGTTCGTATGATGTCACCGTCACATGCAACCCCTTTTTTTTATTCTAGTCAACAACAACAAAGTCGCCTCAAAATCGCGAAAAGAAACAATTGAACTTTCTGCACGCACGCCCGTTGAGACCCTGATGATCCCGGTCGCCACCACGGCACTGGGATTTAGGAGTAAACTCAAAGAGCGGGAGAAGCTGGTTTTTAAAAGCTGGTTAGATTGGCGGGGGTCGGAGCGTCGATACTTATTAGAGTAGTGTGAGTGGGAGGGAGTAAGAGCGTTGACGCAGGCCGCCCAAGCTTACCACCCTTGTTGTTAGCGCCGCCGCCCGGTCCGAAGATGTTGGCGTTGTGGGTAGTGGTCGGCGCGGCAGCGCAAAAAGAAGTGTACCGTCGCGTGGAGGCGGCAAACACGAGCTCACTGCTTGAGGTGATCGAGGCGTTGCCCATGAGCGTGTATCGCGTCCGGTACGACTCGGTCGAAGGGCGACGGCGGCTGGGCGTGATGGGCGACGAGGTCGCGCAACTGGTGCCCGCGGCGGTGACGACGGTGCTGCGGGAGGGTGTGGAGAGCGCCCACGTCGACGACGCGGTCGTGTTTATGCACGGCGTCGGTGCGGTCCAGGAGGTGGCCAAACTGCAGGCGGCGCTCCGCGTGGACGAGCTCGTCGAGCGCAAGCGGGCGGCGAGCGTCCGGTTCGAGGGTCTCGAGGGCCGGCTCGAGGCGCCGGGCGACGAGCGCGACGAAGAGCGCGTAAGGGAGGAGGTTTCCCGTCGCGAGGCCCTCGAGAGCCGCGAGACGGAGCTCGACGAAAGCGCCCGCGCCGAAACGAGGGCGTTTACCGAACGAGACGGCGTCGAGCGCCGCGCCCTAGGGGCCAAGGACGAGCGCGCGAGGGAACGGCTGCGGCACGAGGACGAAAGCGACCGAGCGCGGCACGCCGAGCTCCTGAGGCTGCGCGAGGAGTCGACGGCGAAGCAAGAGGAGTCGCGGAGGTCGACGGACGCGGCGCTCGCGGCTCGACGACTCGAGGACGACCGCGAGCTCGAGGTGCAACGGCGCGAGGCCGAGCTCGCGAGAGTGCAGGCCGAGGCGGAGGCGCGCGCCAGGGCTGAGCGCGAGACCGAGGACGTGCGGCTCCGCGCCATGCGCGCGCAGATGGCCGAGGACCGCCGACGAATTCTCGACGCGATCGCGCTCGTCGCCGCCGCTCTAGGGCGCGGGGCGAGCGCGCTGCTCGACGACCCCAAAATGCTGGGGACGGCAGTCCTCGCGATCATTGCTCTCATTGGCGGCGGCTTTTTTTCCCGCGAGGCCGCCAAGCTCGCGCGCACCCTCGCCGAGGCATACTTGGGTCGGCCGCGCCTTGTCCGCGAAACGAGCCGCAGGCGCCTGGCGCGCGCGCGCCGGTGGCTCCGCGGGGGCTGCGGCTTGTGCCGCGCGTGTGTTTTCGTGGGAATTGCGAGCGCGCGTCGCGTGGTCGCCCTGCGGAAGGCGGCCTCTTGGGTCGCGTTTTACGCGCGCCTCGCGCTCGCTCGAGAGCCACAAAAGCGGACGAGACTCCGCGACGCGAGGGCCGCAGCGGCGTCGGCCGCGCGGGCCGCCGCCCAACTCGAAATCGACGCCAAACGCCGCATCGAGCTCGAGCGCGTCCGTGCCGAAGAGTCGAGATTTCTCGAGGGTGTCGTCCTGCCCGCGTCGCTCCGCGACCGCACGTTGAGGCTCGCGGTCGCCAACCGCAACGCCCGGGCCAACGGCGCACCCTTCCGCCACATGTTGCTCCACGGCCCCCCGGGGACCGGCAAAACTCTGGTCGCCAAGCGTCTCGCGCGCGGCTCGGGCCTCGAGTACGCCATAATGAGCGGCGGCGACGTCGGACCGCTCGGCGCCGACGGCGTGACCGCGCTCCACGCGCTCTTCCGGTGGGCGCGGACGAGCGCGACCGGCGTTCTCGTTTTTATCGACGAGGCCGAAGCGTTTCTCGCGAGCCGCGCGCGAGCCAAGCTCACAGAGCACATGCGCAACGCCCTCAACGCCTTTTTGTACCAGACGGGATCGCCCTCGTTTTCCTTTCTTCTCGTGCTCGCGACCAACCGCCCGCGCGACCTCGACGAGGCCGTTCTCGACCGCGTAGACGAGACCCTTCACTTCGATCTTCCAACGCGGGACCAGCGAGCGAGTCTCGTCCGGCTCTACTACGACGCCTACGTCGGCAACCTCGCGACCACCGCGACAAACGCGGCTCTCGCCCGCGCGCTCCTGTCGCTCCTCGCGCTCCCGACGCCCCTCGATATTGCCGACGACATCGACGACGAGGTCCTCGAGGCCGCGACCAACATGACGCCGGGATTCTCCGGCCGCGAGATCGAGAAGCTCATGGTCGCCGTCCAGAGCGCTGCGTACGGCAGCGGCGCCAAGCTCGACGCGCGTCTCTTTCTTGCTATCGTCAACCACAAGTGCAAGGAACACGCCCACAAGTCCGACGGCATGACGACAGCTGCTCCGTCTGCGACGCCCTTCCTCCTCCTCGATGGCGATGATGATGGCTACGGCGGTGCGCTAAGCACTGACGACAAGGTCCGCCGAGAGCACCGCGAGGTCGAGATCATCGCCAAGATGAACCCTAGCGACGGTTTCCTCGCCGAACTCCAGGGGCGCTCGACCTCGAGCGGCGGGAGAACGACCTTCTTTCGCAAGAAATCCGCCGCCATGGACCATCCCGAATGACACGGCGGCGACGACACCGATAAAGAGCGAGCGAGCGAGCGTGCGAGCCCCCTCGTGTACGAATCATGCCGCCCGAGGTCTCTTCAAGAATGATAGAACATAGGTGGCTGCTGCTGCTGAAACTGATCATATCATCAAGGTTGGTGTACGTGCAGCAGCGGGACAGCTCGACGGAGAGAGAAGGGGAGGGGTGACTGCTACTTGCGGAGGTTGATGTTGAGAGCGACTTCGTTTATGTTCCACTTCATTTTGGTGCGGGTGATGGGCATGATGCGGCGCATCGCCTTGAAGGTCTCGTGCGACATCCCGGCGTACATCTGCTCGAGGGCAGCTTGGAGGTCGGCCTCGGCGGCCTCGATGTGCGCAGCAATCGCGGCAGCGATGTCGCCCGTCGGCAGGGTTGCCGCCGGAACGACCTTGTGGGTCTGGAGCTGGACGTTGCCGTCTTCAAAGTAGTGGGCGTGGATCTTGAGGGTCCCGGCGATGCTGGGAGCGTCGCCAAGGTAGACATTCCAGGTGGATATCCAGTTGCCACTCCAGTAGTTGCGGAGGTTGATTTTTTCGCTGCGGACGACGACGAGGAGCCCCGCCTCCACCGCGTACACCGCACACTCGGCGTCGCTGGAATATTGTCCCATGACGTACTCTCGAACCTTGTCCTCGACGGCCTTGGCGGTCTCGTCGACGCCGCGCCCCTCAAAGTCCTCGGCCAGCGTCGCCTCCATCGAGACGTGGTCCACCTCGAAGGCATTGCCCGTCTGCGTGTCGACGTAGTGCGTCAGGTCGATCTCGCCCTCCTTGCTAAGAATGACGTGGCCGCCCGCGTCGGTCCGCGCGCCGCGGTAGTTGGTGCAGTTGTACACGCGGGCGATCCCCTTGATCATCCCCTCGTCCAGCATCGAGCCCGGAACGAGCGCCTGCACATCAGCGAGCACCTCGCCGAACTGACCGGGCGGCGAGTGCAGCAGAAAGTGCTGCGCAATCTGCAGCTTCTCTTCGGGGGTCGCCTCCTCCGCCTCTTCCTCGTCCTCCATTCCTCGTCCTTTCTACGACTACAATGTCGCGAGTCAAACAATTAGGGTTCATTCATTCATTCATTAGGAGTGTGGTAAAACTGCTCCTCAAAGGCTTAGGGTTATTATTATTAACGGCGTCGATCGCGACTTCGTGAGCGAGACCGCGACCGCCGGCCGCGCCGCTGCGAGTGGTACCCCCCGTTCCCACCGTAGTGGTCGTCGTGGTGGGGACTCCGCCGCCCATCGCGCCGCCCGTCGCGCCGATCATCGTATCGTTCACGACGCTCGTCGTACCGCCGCCCGTTGGATGACCCCCCCTCCTGCCCGCTTCGTCCCCCGTAGCGCGACGGCGGCGGCCCGTAGTCCATGGGACCAGGTGGCCCGTAGCCCCAGCCACCGCCAACGCCACCACCGAAACCTCCCGCCTGTTGTTGTTGTTGTTGTTGTTGCTGTTGTTGTTGTTGGTGTTGCTGGCGGAGGTGAGGGGGGGGGGCGCTCCAGGCTTGGCGCGGCGGCAGCGGCTGGCCGCCAAAGTTACTCGGAGGCTTCATGTTCGGGTTTGGCGGCGGGTAGCCGTTTGGTCCCCACTTGACCCCCGCGGAAGAAGCGGGGGCCGGCTGTTTTTTGTCCTCTTCTGAAGGCGGTGGCGGCCGCGCTCTGGCGGGAATTACGGGGGGCTGCTGGAGCAGAGGGACGCGCGGCGGCTCCGGGCCCCCGCCGTTCGGAGGCGCCCCCGTCGTCTTGGCCGCCTCGGCCTTGGCGAAGCGGCTGCGACGCTCCTGGAGCTCGCGGCGCAGCAGGAGCTGGCGCGCCCGGTACTTCCGCCAGCTCTCCTCGACCATGCCGTAGTTAAAGTAATCGCTAGGGTCGGCGTCGGGCCGCGTCCACGGCCGTTCTTCCAGACCCTCGATGTCAATGTCGAACGCCGCCTTGCGAAAGGTGGTCGTCTTCCGCGCCATCTCGTCGAGCTCTTCGTCCCCGATCTCCTCCTCGGCCGGTGCTTCATCCTCGCCACCTAACGACACCTCCTCCTCTGCCGCCGCCGCGACCACCTCCTCCTTGTCCTCCTCCTTGTTCCGCACCCACGTGTTCTCGCCGCGACCAAACCGCGCCATGCTCGCCACCAGTGCGCGTCCCGACACCCCGCCGGCGACCCCCTGCTTGCTGCTGTCGATGATGTACGTCGGCCCCCCGTTCTCCGTCGTCTCGTCGTACTCCTCCTCGTCCGCCACCATCACCTCGGGCTCCTGCTGCGCCAGAGCGGTGAGCTCCAACGGCTCGTCTTGCTCTTCGTCGATCATCGCGAGATGTCTCAACCCACGTCCGTCGAACGTCCTCCAAACGAAGAACTCGTTCCTCCTCGAATCGCCATTCGAACCCCTCTACGACCAAGAAGAAGAAGGGTGCGTCTCTTTAACAATTACCCTAATTTGACACGCCCCCAAGCAAGACTGGGGTGGGATTAATAAATAAGTGGAGCGCGCTGCGCGCGGAGGAGTACCGCAGATGGAGCGAGCGTCAGTGGCGGGCTCCCCGAGAGAGGCGGAGTTTTGCTGGCTCGTATCTCCGGTCTAACAAACAATCGTAACACACTTCGCGCCCGAAGCTGCAGCGGGCGACGTAAGCACTCATCACGTGTCATGACGTGAGGATGAACTCCAGACCGAGTAAACGTTGGGGCTTTGCGGATGGCGAGGAGCGGCACAGCACCCCATGTCCCAGTTATCGTCCTCTCCGAGGCTGCTTCTCGGCGACATGGCAGAATTTATCTCCAGGACCACGGACTCCTGGTCGTCGTCGTCGAATCGGATCGCGTCGTCGTCGCGCGACTGCTCTATCGGAGTCTCGGCGTGGTCGAGACTACTCCGGGAGACGGAAACGAGATCGTCATCGCCCAGTTCCCCTTTTTGCACCGGACCCTCTTTAGTCTCGTCGTCGGGGAGTTCGAAGGACACCGCTCGCTGGCTCCCTCCGCTGTCGGGAATGTTCACGCGAACGTCCCCGAGATGCTGCTGCTGCGGGGTCCCGTCGAGCGTCTGGGTCGTCGTGATCGTGGTCGAAGGCGAGAAGGATGTCGACATGTCGCTAGGTCGACTCCCGAGCGAATCCGCGACCGAACGGATGATGTTGCGCTTGTTGGGTGTGGCCGCGCCTTTCGACGAGAGACTGGCGAGTAGGTAGTCGGACAACGAGTCGAGTCCGAAGATTTCGAGGATAATGATGGCGATGGCGAGCAACACAAATCCCCCCATGAGCATGATGAAAATCGCCGAGAACACGGGACCCGCGAAGACTCGCGTCGCGTGGTTTGTCTGGTCGTCGTCGTCGTCGCACACGTTCGAGACGTGCAGCATGAGCGACAGGAAGAAGATGAGGACGAGTTGTTCCTGTGATAAACAATTTTGAGGACGACGCGCGTCTTCGACACGAACCTGTGCGACCTCGGCGATAAGGTCGTCCTCGTCCTCGACGAAAGGCTTGGAATGCGAATACACCTTGGCGCTGACGAGCGAAAAGAGGGCGCCGAAGGCGATCTGGGTGCTGCTTCCCGGGTACAGAAAGACGAGGATACCGCTGAGCGCGAGCTTCCGGACACACTCAAAAACACTGAACATGTATGCACGCGGCTCGTACTCCTCCCACAAAAAGCTCAGGTGTTCGATCTCCTTGTCCCTGGATCGCTGCTGCACCTTGATCATCTGCTTGACAAACCCCAGCTCGCGCTTCGCCGTCAGCACGAACGCCTTGTCCTCGTCGGAGAGCGTCAGGTGGGCGAACAGGTCCACCTTCTGGAGCTCGGGATTGATGCTTGTCCGGTGCCTCCACAGGAGGCAGAAGTAAATGCACGGGATGCCGACGGGGTACACGAACAGCGCAATGATCGCGTACACTTCCGTAGCCTTGTAGCTCGGCGAGTCGCAACTTATGCTGCGTGGCGCGAAAGAGCTGACACGCGTGGTTGGTTGGTGACAGACGCACCTGTAGTCGACTTGTAGCACTTTCAGGTTGGTCCGTCCGTCGAGGTCCGTCCGGAATTTCTCGCAGCTGAAGAACTGAAAGCACGTAGTCGAGATGCTGGGAAAGATAAGAAATGTCTGCCGTCCCAAGGTCAAAACGGTGCGGCTATGAGATGGAAGGGGAGGACGCACCATAAGGAGCCACAGAAAAATCGCCTTGTTGAATATCATCCGAGCCTGCTTGCTCATGATCTCGCATCTCCACTTCATTCCGATGCGAGCAAGCGTGTAGAACACGAGCAGCGCAGTCAGGATGAGAGGAATGATCGTGCTCGTGTAGAGCACCTTGTAAAAGTTCCACTTCTTCACAACACACTCGAGTGCTGTGATGCGGACTAAATGAACGTCGAGCAGGCTGAATGCGGACGCGGCGCTCAAGAACACCCTCGGATACCGGATCTGGTTGAGCACCCACGGAAGCGACGAGAGGATCTGGAAGAAAGCGATCATGATTTTGAGTTTGTTGAGAAAGGAGACCCTGAGTCTGGTCATCATTTGTGAGGTCTTGTTGTTCGTGCTGTCCTTTGGCGACAGCGAGCTCTCGTCACCAACGTTGAGCTGAAGGTGACGTTGGCTCGATTGTTGCTCAAGCTGCCGTTGGCTCGACTGTTCGCGGAGTTGCCGTCGCCGAATTGCCTTGTAGGTTCCCCCGGAGCCACTCCGGACCGAATCGGCGACAAATTGCGACAGCTCGCTGCTGTCGCCGTACTTAATCGCGCAGTACAAGATGATCCGTCCAATCGCGACGATGGCGATAACCAGCGACGCGATCACGAGCGCAAAGCGTTGGGTGTCCTTAGTCCCTTTCGAGCATTTTACACATCGATGTTTTTGCGGGTCATAGCGCGAATGGTGCGTGCACACTTGGCACAGCGGCCTGAGAGGTAATCAATCACGCGCGTTAAAACGATGTCGCGAAGCAACCAAGGAGTCGCACCCTCCGTGGTAATCTGCGCACAAGTAGCTCGCGTAGGCCAGGAATCCAGTCGTCTCGTTACGCTTGTTCATCACCGGCTCGCCGCCCACGCACGCGCCGTCGTATTCGCATTCGTATATTTTTGTGGTCTCCGCCGACGCACGCCACTTATTTCTCGCGACGTCGAGCGTCTGCAGCGTGAGACCGGGTATCGCGCACTGCAGACCGCTCCACTCGAGGCAGCTGGTACACTCGAATGTCTTCGTCTCGAAATTCGTCTCCGGACAAAGGACTGTGAGATTCGGTGTCACCATCGAAACGGGTTCTCCTTGCAGTTCGACGTCCAAATGCCAAGCACCGGCATCGTCGACGGAGGGCATTGGGCACGACACGGGGTAATACGGGTCGAGGCCTGGAAGAACGACTGGCAAGCTGACTTGGCACGTAACGCCGAGGAACTTTGTCTTGGTGAGCCTAACCTGGAACGATTCCAACGGCTCGTTCGTGACAGGGTTGCCTTCGTTGTCACGGGCGTAGACTTGAATGCCTACGTGAACAACGTATCATCATCATCATCATCATTGGCGATACTATTGAACACCATGGCACCGTTAGTTATCGGAAGGGAAGCAGCGCACATACTTTTTTTTGTTCCAAAAAAAAATGCAACTCACCGTCGTACGTGGACCCCAGCACCGGTTTGGACGTGTTGATGACAATGGTGTGATACGGCGAGGCTTTGGCCTGAACGTGGAGCGTCAGGACAATTTCTTGACCACCGACGCCCGGATTGACTGAAGACGGGCACAACGCGTCGTCGTGGCCGGAAACGTTTTCATTTTCGAATGCCACGAATCTGAGCCTGTAAGGTGTCGCGCGGGGTGCGACGTTCGAGCTCGAGACCCACAACGTAGCCTCAAGGTCCCGCTCGCCGACCGCGTTGGAGAGCGTGATGGTGCGCCCGGGGAGGTCTTCGCCATTTTCCCGGCTGGCAACGATCACGTCTCCTTCGGTTCTAGTCGAGATGGTGATTTGGTAATCGGGGACCGACTCTATCGTGTTCACGCGCACGAGGCATTGTCGATCCAGCGTCTGTTCGGACCTGCGGCGTGCACGCGACGCGACGATAAAAAAGAATCAGAGCAGAGACGCACAAATTTATGAGGTAGATGGTCTCCGTCGCCTCGGCCGGCTTGTCCAATTCCATCGTCAGATTCGCGGGCAGCAGCGTGATCTTGGGTTGAATCGTTGGGTTCTGCGACGGCATCTCCGTCGTTGGAAACATCGTGGTCGGCGAGAGCGTCGGTGCTAGCGAGGGTGCCTTGGTCGTCGGCGCGATGGTCGGCGCGGGAATCGGCACGCGCGTGGGACGAAGAGACGGCGGGAGCGATGGGGGATCCGAGGGAAACGACGTCGGGAATGTGCTCGGACGCGGAGTCGAGGACGGCGACGCCGTCGGGGGTATCGATGGCTGGGATGTTGACGGTTCGGCCGTCGGCGAATACGTCGGTCCGAGTGATGGAACTCGGGTTGGAATTCTGGTGGGATTCAGAGTTGGCAGCATGCTGGGACTGCTCGTCGGCGGCAGGCTTGGCATCCGGGTCGGGTGCGGCGACGGTAGAATGGTCGGGAAGAAGGTCGTCGGCGCTGGAGTCGTCGTCGGCGCCAGCGTCGGAGGATACGAGATCGTAGGGCTGTAAGTAGGATCGGGATACGTAGGACGGCCTGCGGAAGCTGTCGGAAGTTCGGAGGGCACGAGCGAAATCGTCGGGTTATAAGATGGTTTGATGGAGATGCTTGGCACGTAAGTTGGCACGTAGGTCGACGGCGTGATGGAAGCGGGCGAGGCGCCCTTTTGCTTTTCCTCGTCGTCGTTGTCGTCGAGGACGGCCGAAGGCGAGACGTCGGTGGCATTGTAGTAAGGTCGAATTGACACCTCTGGGAAGTCGGACGCCGCGGGTATCGGTGCGAACGTGTACTCGCTGTCGTCCGTCGCCTCTGCTGCTGCGGCGAACGCCCAGGATGAAAGCACGACGACGACGACGACGAGGTTCTTCTTCATGGACGGCGCCAGGCTCGAAGGTCGCGAACGAACGCGCGGCGCACAACCGTCCGTCGGTCCGTCCGTCTGGCTGTCCTGCCGTCCGTCCGTCCAACCTAATTGTCAGTTACACTTAAATCTTTTCGACTATGCCGACGACGATTTTCTTTCCGGTGATGATGCAACTTGAAGTACGACTACTACCTACCTATCTCAAGTATATTATCACGAAATGGACGGAAGCGGATCCCGGCACGCAGCACAACAAAGCACCGACGGCGGAATCGTCCGAGATTAGAAGACCCACCCGGTCTTTCGTAAGGACCCTCCTCCTCCCGCCTTCCAGGCACATCCCGTCCTCGCAGAACGCACCAACAATAACCCTCGAGCCCCCGCACGCTCTTCGCAGTCCACCATTAATTACCCAGGACCCTCCTCCTCCTCCCATACTCATCGAGCAACGAAAATGAAATTGCTGTCCTTTGAAGGGAAGGAGATGAGTATTAGTTAGTCGAGGACCGAAAAGTCGGCAGGATCACGTCGGGGGAGGAAGAGGGGTCGTGCGACGACGTAGTCGTTCGAAAGCGGGCCCCAGAAGCGGGAGTCGACGGAGACGTCCGCACAATCGCCGACGACAAAGACGGAGCCAGCGGGCACGATGAGCGGGAAGTTCGGGACGCGGGCGTCGTCCCGGGATCTGAGTTTGGTGAGGAGGTCGCGGGCTTGGAGATCGTGGCAGATAGGGACCTGGTTGTCGGGTCTGGGTCTGCGCGAGTTGACGACGACCGCGAGGGATACGGGGTCGAGATCGACCTTGTCGCCCGGGAGCGCGACAACGCGTTTGACGTAGAGGTCTCGCTTGAGAAAAAGATCGCGGCCCGAGGGTTTTGGAGGGGAGAGCGCTCGGAGCGCTGGCGGCGGCGAAAAAAGCAGTACCTCGTTCCGTCGCGGCGGAATCCTCGAGGCCGAGAGCTTCTCGATCACGAGGACTTCGCCCGGGCGGATCGCGGGCACCATCGAAAGCGTGGGTACGACGGCGATCGAGAAGACGGAGGCGGCCAGGAACGCGGAGAAGGCCAACGTTAAAATAGCGCCGAAAGCGGACGTCGCCGCGAAGATTGCAGTGTAGGTCCTCGGTCTCAGCGCGAGACTGATACGCTGCTCGGGGATTTGGACGGGCCATACGCGCTCGAGGCGGCGAACGAGCGGATAGGCCGGCCGCACGTGCAGCGTCGAGCCCTCGACGCAATCGAAGACGTCGTCGCCCGCGCGCGTGATGCGCTCGATTTGATAATCGACGCCGCCGTAGCACCCGAGGGCGCCGAGATGCCTCCGTTCCGCGAGGTCGCGCCACACCGGCACGAACTGCGCGCCCACGTGGAGGCCTCCGCGGCGCGCGTCGAGCCACGTCCAATTCGACGACATCAACTTTCCCATTTTGTAGCCCTCTGTGATGTTCAGCCGCGCGCGGACGTTGCCGTTCGTGTCGACGAAACCCGCCTCCAGCAGCCTCGGGACCACCAAGTAACACCCGGCTTCGGTGACGCGCCCGAGCGACGGCTCGACCGTCTCGCCTTCCCCTACGAACTGCGCTCCCCCGCGACCCTCGACGTCAATCTTCCGGCCCTCGAGAACCTTTTTCTGCCCAAGCAACGACACCACGAACGTCGCCGCAACGCGCTCCTGCGCGCGCCGTTCGACGAAGATCCCCGCTCGCCCGCGCTCCCCCGGACGCGACCGTCGTCCGTTTGGGTACAACCGTACGCACCACTCCTCCCCCTCGCACTCCCCGACAACGCACTCGCCGGTTTTGTAGTCGGCGACCCGTACTACGTTGCGGAACACCACGCTCAGCTCCCTCGTCCGCGGCACGAGCGCGCACACGCTCGGCACCCACCAAAGCATCGATTTTTTTCTGGTGTTTGTCTAGTCCCGTTTCAAACCCTGGTTGTACAAGGCACCTCTTAACTTATTATTACCCTTCAAAAAACGGCGACTTTTTTAATGATATTGACTAACCCTAGTGGTCACGATCACCCCCTCTCTCCTTTCAGCTCGGATCCGTCGTGATTCTGCTTGGACTGGTGCGGTCGAGCGAACTGCAAGCTACTAGAGCAGCGGCGAGGCCCAGTGGGAGCTCCGAGTGAAACCGCCGCGGCCGCGCGCGCCTTCTTAGCTGGCGAACCGGCACTGGGGACCGCCTCGGCCTCTTTCGTTTTTTTCTGCTCGCGACCGGCAGCGTTGGCCTTGAGCTCACGTGTGAGGCGATGCTTGTTGACGAACAGGACGGCTTCCGCGAAAGTGTCGTAGACACCCACCTTGACGACGATCTCGGTCCTTCCTCGCTCCAGCCCTCGCTCCAGCCCTCGCTCGTGGCAGTCAAAGCACACGAAGTACTTCCCCGCGAGCTTTTGCGACTTCGAGTACTGCCCCACTCCCTGCCGGGAGTGGGTGGAACGAATCCTCTCGTAACCACTAGGGTTTAGGAGTAAACTCAAAGGTTGGCGACGGTGCGCTGATCACAGTAGCTTTAATTGGCGGGGCGCTGATGACTTTTTTTTCCAACCAACTAACCCTCATCTACTCTTAAACCCTCATCTGAGCAGCCCCCCTTCGGCGCCCGCTCTGCCTTTCACCTTTGAGTCACGTCGCCCGCATGCCCTTCTCCCGACTCCCTCGCAATTTGCTCTCGTCTTGGGCCCGCACCAAGCGCCCACCGGGGGCTCCGCAGATGACGTACGGGAGGACCTTGGCGAGCCTCGCACAAGACCGCGCGCAGTGGCGGTCCGCCATCAACGCCTTTTCATCCCTCGCCTCTGTGCCCCAACTGTGTGGTTTTACTCTGTGATCCTGGACCGGCTCCTGCCGGCCCAGCCTGGCTCCCAATCTCGGGAGAGGTCCGAAGTTAGTTTTAGCTAGTTTACTCCTAAACCCTCATCTTCGAGTCCATTGATGCTCCCAACCTGCCCGTCGCTCGCCTCATGCGCTACTCGCGGAAGGCGCGCGAGTACAAGCTCGCGTTCGCCAGCGAAAACCAAGGTGGCGCCGAAATGGACAACACCGCCATCGAGGCCGCCAAGCAGACCCAGAAACTCCGCGAGGAACACCACACGCATCGGTCTATCCCGCAAAGTGAGCTTACTCGGCTCGACGAGCCGGAAACATGACCATATCACGACTTTAATACACACATCTGCCGCGTTTTATCATACGACTTTCTCGAGGGTGATCGGGAGGGCACGTTGGGGCTGTCCCGCGCACGCGAATTCGCTTCGAAATCGGATGGTATGGAGGAGTTGTGTCTACGATAAACCTCCCGAAGTCGCAAAATCGCCGCCCCGGACGGAAAACACGATATCAGCACGTTCCCGGGTCCGCCGAGCCCCAACCCCTTCCGAAGACTCTGTCGGCCGCTTGTCCGGCCAGGTCCGGGGGGGTTTGGCGTTTAGCGCGAACTGAAATGGGTTTTATGCTCACACCCGCTTGTAATGCTGTTGCTGCTGCTGGTGGTGCAACATCATCATCATCATGAGTTTTCGATGACCGTCGCGAGCAGCTCGGCCACAGTTTCCAATTCGCCAAGCGTACCGTCGTCGCACGAGATCGCGGCGACTCGTCGTTGCATCGAGCGCATCATGGCCGTCGCAAGCCTCGCTCTCGTGCCATCGGTGACGGAGCGGCGAAGCCAACGATGAAAGGCGCGAGCGAGCGTCCACCGCGCCGTGCACACGAGACCGCGTTCGACGGCTTTGGTACGCGCATTGTCGCGTCTGTCGTTGGCCTCGATCTGTGTCGCGGAGATGGCCTCCTCTCCCTGGTCTGAGCTGACCACGAGCTGGAGGCCGGCTGGGTCCAAGCTCCTTCGCGGATATTCTTCTTTTTTTTCACAATCGAGTTGCCCTTTGAGATCCGCAATGGTCGCCTCCATGCTCTGAATCTGCAGGCTCTGGGCTATGTTTTGCGCGCGAAACTCGAACGACCGTCTCGCGTCTTTGGAATACGAGTCGCGCGCGGCGGTCACCTCGGCAAGGAGCTTCCGGTGCTCGTCGACGTCGCAGACGAGCTCGTCCCGCTCGGCAATGGTCTCGGCGAGGCGTGCTTGGAGGGTATCCTCAGCGGCGTGGTTGGCCACGAGCGCGTCGCGCTCGACAGTTACCTCTGCGAGGCGCTTTTGTACGTCGTCCACGTCCTGAATGAGGGTGCTGGTAACCTCGGTGAGTTGTGCCCGCACGTCGTACATGTCCCTCGCGAGCGCGTCGCGCTCGGCAGTCGTCTCCTTAAACCGCACTCGAAGGTCGTCCATCGCGTCAAGTTTCGCTCGTAGATCTTCCCTGTTCTGCGCGAGCGCGTCGCGCTCAGCAGTAGTCTCCGTCAGCCGCGCTCGCAGGTCGTCCATCGCGTCGAGTTGTGCTCGTAGGTCTTCCCTATTCTGGGCGAGCGCGTCACGCTCGGCAGTTGTCTCCGTCACCCGCACTCGAAGGTCATCCATCGCGTCGAGTCGTGCGCGTAGGTCTTCCCTGTTCTGCGCGAGCGCGTCGCGCTCGGCAGTGGTCTCCGTTAGACGCACTCGAAGGTCATCCATCGCGTGGAGTTTAGCTCGTAGGTCTTCCCTGCTCTGTGCGAACGCGTCGCGCTCGGCAGTTGTCTCCGTCAGCCGCACTCGAAGGTCGTCCATCGCGTCGAGTTGTGCTCGCAGGTCTTCCCTGTTCTGCGCGAGCGCGTCGCGCTCGGCAGTTGTCTCCGTCAGCCGCACTCGAAGGTCGTCCATCGCGTCGAGTTGTGCCCGCAGGTCCTTCCTGTTCTGCACAAGCGCATCGCGCTCGGCAGTCGTCTCCTTAAACCGCACTCGAAGGTCATCCATCGCGTGGAGTTGTGCTCGTAGGTCTTCCCTGTTCTGAGCGAGCGCGTCGCGCTCAGCAGTAGTCTCCGTCAGCCGCACTCGAAGGTTGTCCATCGCGTCGAGATGTGTTCGTAGATCTTCCTTGTTCTGCGCGAGCACGTCACGCTCGGCAGTCGTCTCCTCGAGCCGCACTCGAAGGTTGTCCATCGCGTCGAGCTGTGCCCGTGCGTCGTACAAGTCCCGCGCGAGCACGTCACGCTCGGCAGTCGTCTCCTCGAGCCGCACTCGAAGGTTGTCCATCGCGTCAAGCTGTGCCCGTGCGTCGTACATGTCCCGCGCGAGCGCGTCACGCTCGGCAGTCGTCTCCTCGAGCCGCGCTCGCAGGTCGTCCATCGCGTCAAGTTGTGCTCGTAGGTCTTCCCTGTTCTGCGCGAGCGCGTCGCGTTCGGCAGTTGTCTCCGTCAGCCGTATTCGAAGGTCGTCCACCGCGTCGAGTTGCGCTCGTAGGTCCTTCCTGTTCTGCGCGAGCGCGTCGCGCTCGAGAGTGATCTCGGCTAGTTGCGCTCGAAGGTTGGCTATCGCGTCGAGTTGCGCTCGTAGGTCTCCATGTCTGCGCGAGCCGTCGCGCTCGCAGTTGTCTCGAGCACTCGTCGTCCAGGTCCCCGCAGGTTCCTGTTCTGCGCGTCGCGCTCGGCAGTCGTCGCCTCGAAGGTCATCCATCGCGCTCGTAGGTCTTCCCTGTTCTGAGCGAGCGCGTCGCGCTCAGCGTAGTCTCCGTCAGCCGCACTCGAAGGTTGTCCATCGCGTCGATGTGTTCGTAGATCGTTCTGCTCACGCTCGGCAGTCGTCGAGCCGCACTCGAAGGTTGTCCATCGCGTCGAGCTGTGCCCGTGCGTCGACAAGAGCACGTCACGCTCGGCAGTCGTCTCCTCGAGCCGCACTCGAAGGTTGTCCATCGCGTCAAGCTGTGCCCGTGCGTCGTACATGTCCCGCGCGAGCGCGTCACGCTCGGCAGTCGTCTCCTCGAGCCGCGCTCGCAGGTCGTCCATCGCGTCAAGTTGTGCTCGTAGGTCTTCCCTGTTCTGCGCGAGCGCGTCGCGTTCGGCAGTTGTCTCCGTCAGCCGTATTCGAAGGTCGTCCACCGCGTCGAGTTGCGCTCGTAGGTCCTTCCTGTTCTGCGCGAGCGCGTCGCGCTCGAGAGTGATCTCGGCTAGTTGCGCTCGAAGGTTGGCTATCGCGTCGAGTTGCGCTCGTAAGGCCTCCATGTCCCGCGTGAGAACGCCGCATCTCGCAGTTGTCTCGAGCACTTGCGCTCGTAGGTCATTCCCGTTCTGGGCGAGAGCGTCGCGCTCAGCAGAGGTCTCGGCCAGCCGGCCTCGCAGGTCGTCCGCAGCGTCTAATCGCGCTCGTAGGTCCTCCACGTCCTCGGCAAGCGAGTTGCGCTCGGCCACAGTCTCCGTCAGTCGTGCTCGCAGATTATCCATGTCGCGCGCGTGGGTGTCGTTGACCTCGGCGAGGTGTGTTTGCATGTCGCTCATACACTTGGTCAACGCGTCGCGGTGGGCCGCGAGGTCGGCGATTTGGCCGACGCGGTCGTCGACGGCTTTGGCAAATGCGTCGCGCTCGGCGGTGATCACGGCCAACGACGATCGCACCGCATCAAGGTCCCGTGCACGGTCGTCCCTTTCAGCCTTGGTCTCCGCGAGAGACGCTCGCAAGTCGCGAACGAGGTCGTCGCCGTCCGCGCCCAAGGATCTGAGGTCGCGAACGGTTTGGGTCAGTTTGTCGCGCTGCGTCGTCACGTCGGCGAGTTGCACCCGCAGATCTTCGAGCTCGTCGCGATCGTCCGCAAATGCGTCTCTTTCAGCCTTGGTTTCGGCCAACGACGACCGGAGGCCTCTCAATTCCCGCGCGAGGGCGTCGCGCGCTCTGGCCGTCTCGGCGAGGCGCGTCCGAAGGACCTCCATATCCTCGGCGTGCAGGCGCGAGGCCCTGTCGAGGCGGAGCTCGAGCGCCGCGCGCGTCTCCTCCGAGCTCGCCCGCACTCGTCGGGACTGGTCGCGGAGGTTGTCGATCCGGACCTCGTACCGCGCCTTTTCCTCGGTCCACGCGCGCCGGTCCGCCTCGTAATCGCGCGATAGAGCGTCCAGCAGGTGCTCGACTCGCTGTCGCAGCCGCGCCGCCTCGAGCTCGACGCCCGAAAGGTCCTCCCCCAAGACCCTACTCGGGTCGTCTTTGCCGTTGACGACGGGCGCCAGCGTGTCGCGCGTGTGGCGGAGGTAGGTCTCGCAGGTCGCGAGCTTGGCGAGGGCCGCGTCGCGCTCGTCTACCGCTACCTTGGCGAGGGCTTCGTTGCGCTCTCTGTCGACCGCCTGGTCGCGCCTTTCATCGAGGTCGGAGAGGGCCGCGTCGCGCTCGGAGACGAGCTGGGCAATCCGTTTCTCCAGAGCGGTAACGGTCGCCTCGCGGTTCTCCAGCAACGCGCGCGCCGCGTCGCGCTCGTTCGCGACTCGGGCCTCGCGGCCGTCGTCGTAGCAAGCGAGCTCCCTCGCGCGGCTCGCGGCCTCCTGCGCCTCCAATCGCGCCTTGGTCTCGCGCGCGAGCCGCTCGTACAGGGTGTCGGCCGTGGCTCCTTTTTCGTCGCTGTCTAGCCTCAACGCGCGCACCTGCGCCCGGAGCGCGCTCACCTCTTCCTCGAGCTCGCGCCTGGCCTCTTCGAGTCCCCTCGCGCGGCACGCGGTGCTGTCGGCCCTCGCTTTGTGCTCGGCCGCCTCCGAGGCGGCCGCCCCCAGCGCTTCCGAGGCCCTCTTTAACTCCAGCCGCAACCGGCCGTGCTCGTCGCGCACGGCCGCGAGTTGCCCGCCGAGCCGCTCGTGGTCGTCACTCCTCGCCCTCAGCTCGCGCCTGAGCGCCTCGGTGGCCACCGCGCGGCGCCATCGCTCGAAGGCCCTGCCGCGCACCCACGTCTCGATTGCCGTGCGCGAGGCCGCCGCCCGATCCCTGGCCTTGTGCCTTTCCACCGCGAGCCGCGCGACCAGCCGCTGCAGCCTCACCTGGCGCGACTGTAGGTACTCGACCAACGAGGAAGAAGACTCGGGCCGGCGGTACTCGACGATATCCGACGAGTATCTCGCGTAGCCGCCGTCGTCGTCGTCGTCGTCGTCGAGCAGCCGCAGCTGGTGGACGCGGTCGAGGAGGAGATCGTTGACCTCGCGCACCTCGCGCAGCTCCTCGGCAAAACTCATCTCAACGGTCAGGGGTGTTTGTTGGTTGGTGACTACAATTACAACGGGGGGGGCATTTTGGCTTCTTTATTATTTTCGCCGGTCGATCGAGCGCTTGAGCTCGTCGAGCTCGCGGGCGACACGGTCGTCGAGGTCCGACGGCGGCGGAGGGGGGGGGCGTGATGGTGATGGTTGGTAGGATGGCTGGCGCCAAGCAGCGGGGTCGTCGTAGTAGTTGGGACCGACGTTGCCTACCTGGGCTCGCATGATGGCGTCCAGCTCCTTCCTCGCGATTTTCAGCTGGCGCTCGCAGGCCGTCTTCTTGGCCTGGAGGCCGGCTGTTTTCTCGACGGCGGCGAGCATCTCGTCGACGTCGCGCTTCGTGCGCACGGCGGCTTCGTTTGCCTTGGCCGACGCGAGCTTGGGCTCGATCTCGCTCTTGAGCATGTTCGAAAGCCGGTCGACGAGCTTGCGTTGGTCGGTCTCGGCACGGCGTCGCTCGGTTTCGGTCGCGAAGTCCCGCGGACCCGCGCCGTTCTGCTCCGTCGTCTGCTCGAGGATATCCAGAAGGTCGTCGACGACAGCGCGGGCCGACGCGCCCGGAGCCGTCGCAAATCCGCGCAACATGTCGCCGAAGATTGCCCCGAACGAGTCGCCGCCCGCGTCGTCGTATTCGGGTTGCCGCGGCGGCGCCCACTGGGGCCGCCCGGAAGGGGAGCTCCTCGGCGCGGCGCGAGACCTCGCCCGGCCCGTCGAGCCGCTCTGCCGCCATCCGCGCCGGACTTGCCATTTTCGAAGCGCGTCGGGGTCGCGCACGAGTTCGTAGGCATCCGAGATGCGCTTAAACTCTTGCTCGGCGTCCGGCGACTTGTTCACGTCGGGGTGGGTGCGCATCGCTGCCCTGCGATACGCTCGCCGGATCTCCGTCGCCGACGCGCCGGGAGACAGGCCGAGGTCCCCCCAGGGATCCTCGCCGGTGTAGTCGGTGGCCGCGAACAACAACACCGCGGCACGGGGGCTCGACGGCGCGTTCACCACGACGAACGCGCTTGCTGTTGTCGTTGGGCCAACCACAACAACCATCATCAACCACATCATCATCATCATCATCTCTGATGAGATCCGTTCTACTCTTCTTACCTTGGGGGGGTGGTGGGCTGCTTGTTCTTTTTTTCAAAGGTGACGACGGACTCGATGTGTCTGGTCTGAGGAAACAAGTCAAAAGGGACAGCTCGGGCAATGGTGTAGCCTCCTCCTTCGAGAAGAAAAGCCGCGTCGCGGGCCTGGGTCGCCGGGTCGCAGGAGACGTAGACGATGCGGGCCGGGGCGTAGGCAAGGAGCTGGTCGATAAACTCCTTGGAGGCGCCCCGGCGGGGGGGGTCGAGGATGACGGCAGTCTCCTCCGGCGGGAGGTCGTCCCTTACACCTCGAAACAAGTCCTCGGCCTTCCCCGCCTCGAAGCGGACGTTGCGGACGTCGTTGGCTCTGGCGTTGGCGGTCGCGGAAGCCACGTTGGTCTCGGAGATCTCGAGGCCGACAACCTCGTGAAAGTGGGCCGCGGCACAGAGCGCGAAGAGGCCGCCCCCACAATAACAGTCGGCGAGGTAGCGCATCCCCTCGGCCCTCGCCTCCGAAACGACGTGATCGACCAAAAGCGGAAGCGCGTCGGGATTGTTCTGCCAGAAGTCGCCCGCCTTGAACTCGAAGGCGAGGCCGGCGACCCGTTCCGCGACGACGTCGTGGTGGTCGGTCGCAACGTCGCCCTCGTGATCGCGCAGCAAGAGGGTCGCGCCCCGAGGCTTGCGCGGGCGACGGCTTCGAGGCGGTTCCGCCAGTTTCCTAACGGCCTCGCGGACCCGTTCGCGCGCCTCGTCCCGGAGCGAGGGGAGCCGCGCATTGATGGCGTCGGTCGCGATCTCGCACCGCGGGACATCCACAACTTTCCGGAAACAGTTGTTAAAGCCGATAGGACCGACGTCTTCGCCCCTAGGGGTATCGTAGTGGGGCGTCAGTTTGGAACGGTACCCGTAGGCACGATCCCCTCCCCGCACAGCCTCGACGAAATCGTTGTCGTTTTCTCCTTGGGCCCCCGCGAGTCGCCGCAGCGCGTCCTCGACGTGTCGACGCTTCCACGCGCGTTGCTCGGACAAGGATACGTGCTGGTACTGGCAGCCGCCGCAGTCCCCGAACAGAGCGCACTGCGGTTCCACCCTCTCCGGGGACGCGCGGAGGATCTCGACGAGGTCCGCGTTCGCGTGCTGTTTGTGGGTGCGCCAAACCCGGCACCGCACGCGTTCGCCGGGCGCCGTGTAGGGCACCATCACCACCACGCCCTCCTCCCCGTGCCTCGCGACGCCCTCGCCGAGATTCGTCAACCTTTCGACCTCGACCTCGATGACCTGGCCGACCTCGACGAAGAGCCGGCGGCAGCTCCGCCTCGTCGCCAGTAGGGAGGAGGACATCATCGCAAACCACAACATTGTTGGCGATAATAATAATAACCCCAAGGGAATTCTCAAACAAAACCCTGGATGGATGCACGGATGGAGGATAACGACCCTAATCAGAAACCCTCGGTGGTCGGGGATGACTCACAGTGCTAAATCGCGATGAGCGTCTTGGCGAACCTGCCGCTCGTGGGCCGACTGTTCGGGGGCGACGAGGTGTCGTTCTCGACGCTAGAGGATGCGCAGCACATCGTGGAGGGCCTGCAGGCCGAACTGTACGCGCAGTCCGAGAGGACCGCCAAGATCCAGGGAGAGGCGGCCAAGGCGCGTGCCGAGCGCATCGAGGAGCTCCGCGTTGACCTCGACGAACTCCGGGCGCAAAAGAAGGCCTTGGAGTCGATGCTGGGCTACGTGAACGATTCGATCGGTGCCAAGGAGGCGGCGATCGCCGAGGCGCTCGACGGCGCTTCGGGATCGGCGCCGAGCTTTCCTTTCGAACTCCTTAAGCAGGCGGACGACGCCACGACCAACGCTATCATCGAGACCCTGGGCGCCGACCCCTTGTTCGAGGCCAAGGCCCGCGAGGCGATGGACGCGCTCCTCACCCGCGACGCCGAGGACGACGAGAAGCTCGCTACGGGCATCGCGCTCGCCGTCGAGCGGGGCGTCCTCGAACCGGACGTCGAAATCGAGCCCGTCGAAAGCGTCGACGTCACGGGCCGCTCGGCCGACGACGTCGCCGACTACATCGTCGCGGCCTGCCACAAGGGACCAAACGGTTCGGAGGGCCGCGTGGTCGTCCTCCAAGGCCTCTCGGGCACGGGCAAGGGGACGACCGTTTCCAAACTCCTCTCGCGCTTCGAATCCTGCGTCAGCTGGAGCAACGGCAACGTCTTCCGCTCCCTCACCCTGCTCGCCCTCGAGCACTGCGCGCAGCGGGGCATCGACCTCGACGCTTCGGCGTTGAGCCCCGAGAACCTCGCGTCTTGGGTATCTATGCTCAGCTTCGACCTCTTTCCCGAGGGCTACGACATCCTCGTCGACAACGGCGAGGGCCTCGTCGCCCGCGTCTCGGAAATCGCCAACACCACCCTCAAGGAGCCCCGCATTGGAAAGGCGATTCCGACCGTCGCGGGATACTCGCAGGGCGAGGTCGTCAAGTTTGCCAACTCGGCTCTTCAGCGCATGAAGCGCGACGGTCTCTCCGTCCTCGTCGAAGGCCGCGCCCCAACCCTCGCCTACGTCCGCTCGCCCTTCCGCTTCGAGCTCGTCATCGACGACCCCCTCCTTCTGGGGGCCCGCCGCGTCGCCCAGCGGGTTGTCGCAACGGCCCTCAAAGTCCTCGACGCCGCCCCCCAGCCACCCTCCCAACGCGACGTCGATCTCGCCCTCCAATACGCCGTCTCCAACCTCTAACGACAACAACCAAGCTCCACTCTCTCTAAATTGTGCCTTCTGCTTACACGACGCGCGACGCTCTCGCGGCGGCGACGGAAGGGAAAAACACGATTCGTCCTTCATTCCTTCGTCGCGACCTCGAGAGAGATGTGCCGTGCACCGCTCCTCCCATCATCATCATCATCATCATCATCATCATCTCTCGATCAACCGTCTTCCGACAAACAGACGCGCCTCGTTCTGCGCGACGCGCCCTCATTCTCCGACCACCCCGGACCGCGTCTGTAGAGGCCCTCCTCGCGAGACAACAACAACAACAACAACAACAAGAAGACTCGCCACGCCCCTTATCAATGATGTGGCGCACACACTCTTTCTTTCGTCGTCGCCGACCCCACGGATGGTGTACCACGAATTTATTCTAAACAGAATACTCTCCCATTCACGCCAGAGTCTCCTGCTGCTGCTGTACTCCCGAAGGCTTCCTTCTTGGTCGAAGCGGCGTCACAGCATGGTGTGCAAATTGAACGCGGCGTATCTCTCGCGCACGCACGCACGCACGCAAGAAGAAAAAATGTTGAAGAGGGTCATTCATCGCCATCGCGGTCCTCCATGGCAGCCAAGAGGCGCGGCCTCCACGAGGCGGAATTTCCAAGACGAGGAAGTTCGCGGAATTCGCCGATGCGACTGACGGGTGCGAGGTCTGTGGTCGTGGAGAGAATCCACATCTCGCGGGCGTGGTCGACAACGTCTCTGAGGCTGAAACGGCCCTCCTCGACCTCGATGCCCGCCTCGCGCGCCGCGAGCACGAGCAAGGTCGAGGTGATGGACTCGAGCATCCCCAACGAACGCCAATCGGGGACGCAGAGCATGTCATCTCGTCGCCACGCAATCGTAAAATTGGGACCATCCAGGACGATGCGGTCCAGCAGCGGCGCCTCGTCGCGCGCGAGGAGCAAAGCATCGTCGTAACCCTCTTCGCGCGCCAAACGCGTCGCGTGCACGTTCGGTCCGTACGAGAGCCATTTCACCGTTTCCCATTTGGCGTCGAAGCCCGCGGGATGCCAGGGCGCCGTGAGAGGCAGCAACGCGCGCGGCCGGTCGCGCAGTGGTGGGAGCGGCTGCCACGCGGTAAAGACGGTGGGTGGCGCGTCGAGGTCTTCCAAATGATCGCCGTACCCCGGCATCCCGCCCCCGCGCGTCGCGATCAACCGCACGTAGCCCTCACCCCCGCTCGAAGCGGCCTCGCGGATCCAGCCCTCCAACTCTTTGCGCGGGGGAAGCGGGAGCCGGACCGCCCTCGCCGACCGCTCGAGGCGGTCCAGATGGCGCGACAAGGACCGCGGCCGCCCATCGGCCCGCACGCGCACGGCTTCGAACACACCATCCCCCCGCTGGAATGACATGTCCCAGAACGACACCCGGAGACTCGCAGCGTCGGCGATGCGACCATTTATAGACGCGAACCGACGCATCATTTCTCAATTCTTGTACAGGGCTCAGTGTCAGGGGTTGTAAGGGCGCCTTCGAGCAACTTGGAGGCGGCGAAGAGAGGAACAGCAAGAGGATGTAGTGCGCTTCCAGCTGCCGAGCGTACGTGCGACGGAGTGTGACGTTCTTCTCGGCGCGGGCAGTGGCCTGAGTGAGCTGCCCGAGGCGTCGACGTGGTGAAAGGGAAGTCGCAGCGACCCCAGCCCAAGGCTCCTGCGAAAAACTGCCCCACGGAGCTCGCCCGCCGCGGCCTCGGCGACGACGTTGGCGCAGCTCTTGTCGGTCCAGTCGACGATTCGTCTCGTCGCGCAGATGTGTGCGAGCTCGTGGCACGCAGGCGCCGAAGGCGCCGAAGAATCGTGAGACCTTGGACGATACGCCGTAGCTGCGCGAGCACCGCTCGACGGGCTGGCAATAGTCTTGTCCTTGAGTCTAGCAAGCGTCGCTGCCTAAAGCACTGTGCAATCTGAATTTTTTGAAGCTAGCACTGTGGCAGACAAAGACTGGTTTGAGTTGTTTGCAGCTCGTGCTGTTGCAGGCGAAGTTCTTTTTTTTTTCTTCTCATCCACCTTGAAAATATGTGTATTCGTCTTCCCGTCATCGTTCATAAAGAACATGATCTTGCGCATCATCCTCCTGTCGGCCCTTCAGACAAGCGGCCGCGTTCGCATTCGTGATTTTACAAATAAACGCACAAAAAAATTCGGCGGCCCCTTGTGGTGTCGTACTCATTTTCTTCAGATCGGTGATCATTTTTCTAAAGTCGTCCGACGCAATCTTTCCCAACTGGACGGAGCGTCGTATGAAGGACGTACGTTCCTCGAAGTCAAACCGCTTTTGAATCTCTGCCAAGTTATTAGTCTACTGCTAGTCCCTTGATATCCTCCGCCCATGTCACTCGACCTGCGAGGGCGTAGAGATCTTCTTCTATCTTCTTGCACGTCGGATGACCGGTCACGCTCACCCGGGCCTAGTCTTACTACGCTGTCTCCTTTTCCCCAAAAAAACTCAAGGCCGATAATAATCGACCGATATGATAGCGCACGAGGAATGCTAGCTAGAGAAGGTCTTATTTTATAGTGGTGGGACGTACTAGGCGGCAAGCTCGCTAATTGACTGGGGCGTGCCGAGTCGGAGCATTCTGTTCGTGTTCTCTATCCTCTAGGCAGGGAACTCCTACTTCCAACGTGCTTGGTCTCAAAAAAAAATGTGCAAAACCGTGTGGCAATTTTGAGAAGTTCTTAGTGGTAGTTTTGGACGGAAATTTTAGTACTGTGCTCTACGCATTATTCCAAGAAAGCCAAGTATACGCGCCAGTATGCTCGCCGGCGTATGCCGTGGTCTGGTCTTGAGTATGGCATAGGCGACGATGTACTGGTTGGTGGGCGTCGCGTTTGTGGAGGGGGTCTTGGCCCTTGATCAGTTCGAAGACACGGTGAGCAAGTTCTCTCTGAGCGCCCTCTGATAATTTGTCCGCCAGGGCGCGTTCCGGCGGCTGGTCGCAACACCGAGCCCGTCAGCTACACGGACGTCTTGCGCCGTTGACGGCTACGCGACGCTGATACAGCAGTTCCAAAACTATTCGATTATCATCGAGAACAACGCCACGCTCTCGGCGAAGAACGCTTACAAGCCTATCGTGATCGGCGGCTTCTTAGAGCGAGACGACTCGAGCGTAAACATCCAGATCTCGAGCAATTTTCCAGACAGCGGACCAAGCTATGTTGGCAGCGCATCGGCGGACTCTCTAGAGAACATCGAGTTCAAGACGGGCGTCGTCTACGGCGCGGGCAGCTTCCCGTCTTGGTACGACTGGAACTTGATCCAGACGTTCGCGCTTAAGACCGAGGACTTGGATAACGTGTCGGTCATAGACCAAGACGATAGCGATCTCTTCACCGTTAAAGATGGCGTTGTTCAAGTCAGTCAAACCGACATCTTCGACGGCGATCTTCAGGCCGAAAACAACGGATACAACGTCGTCGTCTTCTTAGGATCGACACCAATTCGGCTTATTTTGGACGACAAAGGCCGGGACTTTGGACCGAGTATTATCGCCCCTTTCTGTCGAGTCGTTGTCTCCAACACTCTTAACTTTGTGGACGGCTTCATCGTTGCGACCGATTACGAGGACGAGGACAACTCTGGTCTCGCACTCCACGGCGACGGTTATTCCGGAGAGTACTTCTGTACATCCTCCTCGACTTCAGTCTCCCCGACTCCCTCGGACTGGACGCAAACAGATTTAAATCCGGTGCCTCTCCCATCAACCGCTCCGACTCCGATGGACATGGCGGAACCCACTTCATATCCTTCGCCCCTCCCAACTCCGGCGCCTTCGCCCTTACCCTGCGGCGACGAGGACTGCGCGCCGACCTCTCCGGTGCTCCCAACGCCCGAGCCTACGCCCCTCCCTACTCCGTCGCCTTCGTCCTTACCTTGCGGCGCCGACGAGGACTGTACGCCTACCCAACCGATACTCCCCACGCCTGCACCTTCGCCCCTCCCCACGCCTGCGCCTTCGCGATTACCCGTCGCTGACCCTTCGAGCGTTCCCTCGGCCCCGCCGACGAGCGCGCCTTCGAGCGTGCCTCTGTCTGTACCTTCTGCTTCGCCAACCTCCCCGCCTTCGAGCACGCCGGTGTCTGTGCCGTCGATTGCACCTATGCCTGCGCCGTCGAGCGTGCCATTCCCGGCGCCGTCGACGGCGGCGCCGTCGATCGCACCTATACCCGTGCCGTCGAGCGTGCCAATCCCGGCGCCGTCGACGGCGGCGCCGTCGATTGCACCTATACCCGTGCCATCGACCGTGCCCGTTCCTTCACCCTCGACGGCTGCGCCCTCGATTGCACCTATGCCTGCGCCGTCGAGCGTGCCAATCCCGGAGCCGTCGACGGCGGCGCCGTCGATTGCACCTATACCCGTCCCTTCGAGCGTGCCCGTTCCTTCACCCTCGACGGCTGCGCCCTCGATTGCACCTATACCCGTCCCTTCGAGCGTCCCAATGCCTTCGCCCTCGACGGCTGCATCCTCGACTCCCACGTCGGTGCCCAACCCCGCTCCATCGTCGCGGGCGCCAGTGCCGATTCCCTCAAGTTTGCCGTCCGCCAAACCTTCTGCGAGTCCATCGGGAACACCGTCGGTCGCGCCGTCGATCGCGCCTTGGCCGGCTCCAACGGTGGTGCCACAGCCGGCGCCGTCGACGACGGCTGCGCCGACGGGAACAGGTGCGCCAACTTTGGCTCCGTCTCCCTATCCGAGCCTCGAGCCAACAGCCGCGGACAGCTACATCCAAGTCCAGGTGGTCGTGTTTATATTCGGGAACGGCTTCTTCGCGGGGTCAACCAATCGCGCGTCGGACTACTGCGACCTCTTCGAGAGTCTCTCCCCCCAATCATCGTTCAGCAGTGCGCTCCGAGACGGGGTTAATGGCACTACTGGCGACTTTGACGTCGATTGCACCGTCTTTTTGCCGAATCTTGCTATTCTGACCTTCACGGGCCCTATTTCCACGGTCTTCTATCGTTTCGTCTTCAACCCCGTTCTGGCGATCTTCACCATAACGTCGCAACTCCAGCCGTGGTTCGTTCAAGGAAACTCTTTCAACAATCGCGTCAGGTTCCACAACGATAGGCGCCGCCGCCAGCTTCTGGATGATGGGAACATCGAAGATCTCCTTCAGAATTACACCAGCGTAAACACGACGCTGCTTCTCGATCCGACGTTTGCGCCGACTATTCCCCCGACCGAAATGCCATCCAAAGTGCCGACTGTGGCCCCGACCGTCTCCCCGACCGAAAAGCCGTCTGAACCGCCGACTGTCCCCCCGACTATAATGCCCTCCGAAGCGCCGACGGCGTCCACCACGTGCTCAACCAACTACGACTGCGACTCCGGCTTCGAGTGCGTCTTCGCGTCGGCGACCCGCCGAGCCCTCCGCTTCGGCACCTATTTGCTCACCGGCATTTGCCAACCCATCTAAGATTGTCATTGTCTCCCTCGTAAGAAAAAAAAAAGTTCCCGCGTGCACTATTTGTCGTAGTACAAGGTTCATCTTTGAATGCTACGGCCACTCCTTGAAATCGATCCTCCCTCCTCACTTCTCTTTCTTCAAGTTCGCCACCGGAGCCCTATGTGGCGCTGTCCCCTCCCTTTGCCTTTGCCTTCCTTTGGGGATCAAAAAGTCTTTTCGGGCTTTATATACCATTCTCTTGCTGCCACCATGCAGACAGGAAGGTGCCGTAAATTGCTGCCTTCCGGGAGGGAGAAGGAGAGCATTACTTTGTATACGTACCCTGAGGATTCCATCCCGCAGAACCAAAAGGCACGACGGCGGGTGATAACTTCTCCCTAAATGGTAGCGCCATCCGTGCTACAGCGAGTCGTAGCCGAGGTCGATCGCCGCGATGTATTCCTCGAATATTATTCTGATCACACAACTTGAGGAAATGGCGGCTGCTTTCATGTTTTATCGGAACCGGCAGCTTCGCTTTGCCCGCCCCCTTTGCTCCCTATCCTCGCCCCGGGTAATGGGGTTGTCTCCTGTTGTGGCTAATCCGACGCGTCCCCTGCGAACGCGTCGACGTGGCGATCTGGCGTCACGTGCGTGCGGCTCCTCGACCTATACGCGGTACTGCGGTGGTATCCTTGGTGGATCCCAGGGAAAAGCTCGCACCAACCCTGCATAGTTAGACGGTGTGCCCTCGCACGCAGGCGACGTCTTCGGCCTCTGCATTTAAGCCACCAAACCCCTTCCACATTTATCATTGACAGGTGCTGAAATCTTTCTGGTTGTCAATCAAGAGTGAGCGCGTGATACGTTTTCTCGTGTTTAGGTTTCTAGGAAAGTGACGAAGGGGAGAAGAGGAGGATTTGCGTTGGACCTATGTGGTCTGCAGAGAAGTCGACGACGAAGCAGAGAGGTCGACGACGGCAAAGATTCTTGAAAGAAGAAGAAGAAGAAGAAGAAGACAAAAGTGCACAAAGAGTTGGGCAAGACATTATGACCCGAAGAAGAGTCACTCGAAATATGACTGAAAAGAATGATAAGTTTCGCTGAAGTATTCGACCTCCAAGGCCTCTCGTATCTTTCAAGCCACTCGTCACTCCTTCGCGCGCTGCCTCACCGCCTACCCCGTTTCTTAGCACTCCCTATTCAAGCAGCCACTCTCTCAAGACCGCAAGAAAGTGTTCGTTGAGGAGCGTCCCGGGGGGCTGGGCCTAAGACCGTGCGTACCCTTCCGAACTCCCTCCCACACTCACTTCCCCCCCAACCCCGTTGTCTTCGCGCCATTATTACGCCCCGGTACTGACAACGACTGTGAACCCGAGCCCATATTATTATTATATTTGCTTATAACATCTTTTTCTGGATTCACAAGTGCAGGCCAGTAAGTTCACCTAGTCCCAATCTCTAACCCCAGTAAGTTCACCTGGTCCCAGTAAGTTTCATATAAGTTCACCTGGTCAGGAAGTTCACCTAGCTCACACCAACTCCTTCGAGCTCGTCGCTCTTGCCTCCGCCAATCTAAGCTGCTTTGATCCGCACGCGCCGCCAACCTTTGAGTTTACTCTAAAATCCCTTTACTCTAAAAACCCCAGTATGCTCACCTGGTCCCAGTTTCACCTGGTCACTCACTTCACCTAGTCCCAATCGCAAACCCCAGTAAGTTCACCTGGTCCCAGTAAGTCCACCTACAGTGCGTGTGTAGACGCCAGGAGGGGGCTTATCGGTATTGCGCAGCACGTGTGGGGTAGGGTGGAGTCGTCGACCCAGAAGAGGATGTCCTTGGGGTTGCCGATCGACAGTGAGCCACGTAGAGCTGGACGTGGCAGAAGACGGGCTTGGGCAAGAGGACGCCGACCTCGCGGGGCGTCTGGCCCTAGCTCTTGGTGATCGTTTGGCGTCGGCGGGCCTTACGGGATACAGGTTGGAGGAGCCTCGGTGACAACGACACGATCGATCATGTATCTGGTACCGTTGCAGTGGCCGTGCGACGGGTCTAGGTTGCGAAGACTTTAAGCTCGCGATCAAAGTCAGCATGCCGTTGGTTGTCAGGGAGTTGAAAACTCGACTGTAAAGAGCGAGATCATGCGCGCGTTGTCAGCATCGACAACATCGTTTCGACGGGGCGTGAGAATGGTGCGCTGAAAGAGCCGCCGCGGGTCGTGGAAACAGTCTGCGAGGTCGCCGTAGACGGCTTGGAGGATCACTGTCTGGCTCTCGCGCCCACCTGATCCTTTACTCTCGCGCCTTCCTGATCCTTACCCTAAATCGAGGGACAGACAACCCACCCAGAGCCGGTCCTAATTATTATTAAAGGTCGACGATTTGGGCTTTGAATTAAAACCCCTCACATCGAGGCGGGATGGAGACGACCGAACGTCGCGCTGTGGCGTTGATCGGGAACGAAGAGGCCGTGGGTGCGTTTTTGCTGGCCGGATGGGGCCAGCGAAGGGTGTCGCGGTTGTTGGAGTGCAACTGGTTTTGCGTTCGAGAGTCGACGCCGTTGGAGGAGATCGAGGCGACGTGGCGCGCGTTTTGCGAGGCCCCGCAGGTGGCCGTGCTCCTGGTGAGCGCGGCCGTGAAGCGGCGCATCTCGAGCCCCGCGACGGGCGCGACGATCGTGGAAATACCGTGTGGGGACGGACCGCCGCGCGTGACGTGTACGGTGTACGAGCCGTACGCGGGGTGGGCGGCGGACGAGTCGTCGGTCGCGAGGGCCTTTTGCGCCAGTGCCCCGCTCGACGAAGAGCGCGAGGCGTGTTGTCCGCCGGCGCAGTCGGTTGTGAACGAGCGGATCGATGCGCTCGTGGCCGCGGTTTTTCGATTGGCGACGATCGGCGACGACGACGACGAACCGGACGTTCGACCGGCGTGGACGACCGATCGTCCGGCCAACGCGGCCATGAACTTCAAGCTCGAGGTGTTGAACGCCGCAACCACCGAGATCGCCGAAAATCTCCAGGCCCCGACGGGAGCGCGCGACTTCGTCCTCGCCCTCAATCGTCAGAGGACGAAAATGGTCGACGTGTCTGCCGCGTTCCCGTTTCTCGCTGGCCTCACGCTCACCGTGCTCGACAGGTGCCAGGCGCGCCGCGACGTCGACGCCATCTTGACGGCCATGATGCTGGCCCAGAGTTTTTATAGGACCAAGGGCCACAGGCGCGAGTACCTCAAGGCCGCCATCCAGACGCATCCCGTCTGGGCCGACGTCGTTTTTTGGCGACGGGCTCTCGCTTTGTGCGTCCGAAAGCAGCGAGCTTCCTTTTCGGCCCGCCGACCACTAGACGACCGCGTCCTCGCGCCGCCCCCGCCCCCGCGCACCGAGGACGACTCGCCCGTCTACGCCTCCTGCCTCCCAATCTCGTTTCGCTTCGCGGCCCCGCCGACCGAGAGCGCCGAGCGCGTCGCTCTCTGGTCGCAACTCGGCGGCATCGTGCACGCCATGCTCGAGTTCGGCACGCACCCGGACGCCGTGCGCGCCTTTGCCGACGCCGTCTGCTCGGAGCACGACCTCTCCAGACAACAGCGCGCCATAATCCTCCAGCATATCGAGACCGTACGACGAGCTCAGAATCACTCGGACGACGACGCTCCTCTGCACGCCGCCGACCCCCCGCCACCCGAACCTCCCGCGACCATCGCCGTATCACACGGCTAGTAGGACCTCGGACCTTTCATCATCATCGCCGTCCTTCTTCTCGAAGAGAAGTTGTTGACGAATATTATTCGATATCGATTTTTTTTCCTCCTCCTTTGCTCGTTGCCTCCGCTTCCTCTCCGACGGACGGCTGCTCCTCCAGCTTCATGTGTTTCTGTGGTCACCGTGCTCGCGCCTCTCGACCCCTTTTTTATTAACGCGACACCGCGCGCCCTGCCTGCCTGACTCTCTGTCTAGACCCCCCGTTACCACAACGAGATGTGTGCACCTCCTCCCGCACCATTTCTATATCATGGTTTATTAAGCGCCCTCGATTCACCGAGGAAGCCTTTTCATTTCCGGGATATTCCCATACGCCTAAGCCTATCCCCCGGGCGCTGCGAACATTATTATCGGATGCGGTGTGGTTCCGCGGGTAGGAAAATAGATGCGGTAGGTGCGCGTGTGGTACACATCAACCCATCGCGACCGGCCGGGAACCACCCAACCCGGTTCTTCTTCTTCTTCTTCTTCTTCTTCTTCTTCTTCAGCGTGTAGGTCGAACAAAGCACAATCTGCAGCTTCTCGAACACCGCGTCCCACTGTCGTGGCAACTCGAATGTTCCAAGATGCGGCACACCCTCGTGTTGAATAGGAGTCGCACTCCCTCTTTGCGGCTGTAGTAGAACCAAAACCGGGCTATAAGCGCGGTCCGCGGCGCACTTTGAACCAAGGCGTATCTCACTCAGGGGGATCTTCTTGCAGTGCTCGTTTCTCGAGCTCTGCGTATGCCGACAAGAAATTTGGAGTCTAGGTAGCCGCCAACGAGCCGAACTGTGGTAAGGCGCCCGTCCTAGTCCGTCAGTTTAGAACGCTTACACGCGAGGCGCTACGCGACTATGTGACTGAGCTAGGGCTGGGCACGCGTTCTTATTAGTCGCCATGAATACCCACTATTTCGCGAAGATGACCGGTACCAAGCAGCCAAATGAGAACACTATGGGCACCGACTCTGCAAACACGTACACCAACAACCGCACAATCCCGCAAGACCAAGCGACGGTGTATTGAGCGGGAACATGCGACTTTGCGATGGCCGAGCATCAGTTTCCAGCGCCAATTCTTCAACACGATCCACGCGACGACTCGTGGTGCCTGAATCTACCGGGAACCACGGACGCCATCACACAATGTTACGACATCCCAAGTCGAGCCAGCTGTCAGAAGCCCGCGTTTCCCGCCAGTTGCAACAACACACAGGGTTCGGGACACAGTCCGCGCCCCACCTGTCTCTTCGTCTCTTGACCGTCCGGTTCAGCGGCTCAAGTTCTCAGGCGTGGGGCAGCTCGCTCGTCACGCGCCCCAACCCTGCCTTTGCGCGCCTCCGTCCTGGCTCCCCCCAGATGCCGCTCGGCGCCACCCCCACGGCATGGCCGCGCACCGCGAACCTTGCGCCTCGCATCTCGCCGTGGCATGGTTACTAAGGGCGGCGGAGCCTTTGGTTTTGAGTAGATCTACATTCGCTTTCTCGGGCTGGCGGCGCGGTCTCGGACGATCTCGAGGTCGTCGTCGTCTTCGACTTGGGCCGTGGCGCTGTCGTCCTCTTGCCGCAGCTCGCAGCAGGAGGAAGTCGCCAATCTCCGCGGCTGACTGGATGATGAGGCGGAATTCGATGTCGGTGAAGAGAAGCATGAGGAGAGTGTAGGTGTGGAGGCAACGCCCCCGCAGTCGCGGGCCTTGGTATCGATAATCAATTGCGTCGAAGAGTAAAGGCTAAGGGCAGAGCGAACGTGGAAAGGGGGGCAACTCAAAGCGACCGGCGAAGAAGGGAAACAGGAAGGAGCGTTGAGCGAGGCGTTTGAGTAAAGGAGTAAACTCAAAAAGGTTAAGGGTAGAGCGGGCGCTGATAAAAGCAGCTCAGATTGGCGAGGGTCGGAGCGTCGAGCGGAAAGCAAAGCTGGGGTGAGTGGGAGGAAGGACGTTGCAGGCCGTGTTTGTAGTGGACGGCCGAGAGCGAGCCTAACCGTCCGGGCGCCGCAAGTTTGCCGGCGGCCGGGAAGCGTAGGGGCCCTTAGCGTTTCTGTACGCGTCTTGGCGCTCCCTAAAATGCGCCTGCGCGCGTGATGCCGCTCTGTGCTGGAGGCGTTTGGGTTTAGAGTTCGAACACGTGATTCAGGTCCGGCAAGAAACGGAAGCTGGATTGTAAAGCGTAATGATAATAAGGCTGAGCTGAAGAGATGAAGCGATGGATGAAAAGCACGTAACGGAAGCGCGGGGTTAGCACGATGGAGGGAAAGGCTGAAGAGATGAGGAGCGCCGCGGACGATGACGGCAAGGATGATTTGGAGACGATGTATGTGGTCGTGCAGCTGCCCAAGGGCACGCGGTTCTCGGCGAACATATATTACGACCAACTTGATGGCCTCGACTCGTCGACGCCTGTACTGCGCATGGGGCACAAAACTTTTAATGGACGGGTAGAAACGCCTCTCGGGACGCACTACGTCCTCCAGAAGAAAAGAAAACCCGACGACACCGAAGACATTGAATTTCACTCCAGAGTCAAGAAGCTCATCGTCTTCGAATGAAATCCAGAGAGGCCCACCAGAGGGGATTTTTGTGGCGGCAGAAAGCGCTCTAGATGTAATCGAGGGCCTGCTGTCCTACGAGGCTTTCGTGACGTTGGTCGGTTTCTTCGGGTCTGGTAAGGACCAACTGACGATCGTCGGTTTTTCAATGGGGGAGAAGGGTGCGGTAGCCATGACCGAGACAGGCGAGTCAACTGCGATCTTAATAGTTGGCGGCAGGGTGATGCGCCGAGTTTTCGGCTGCGATGCTGGCTGTGTCGGTGAGGTCACCACATAGTTGTTGTCCTTGGTGGTTTTGCAGCTCGGGAGATGCGTGCTAAGTTCCGAGGCGAAGCTGAGCCGGCTGCTACGCGCCGCTTCCGCATTTTCACCGCTCCGCGTGTGGTGGTTGGAGTGAGCAGCGTCTGCGGGCACATACATGCCCTTGCGCGCATTTTTAGCGCAGGGCGTCGTGTGGATGGCTAGACGTCGACCGACCTCGAGAATGCTATCCTCGTCGTCTTCTTTGATGTCGATGGTCAGTCTATGCGCGGAGAATAGCGACGGTATTCGCTCGCCGTCGTCGGAAATGCCGTCATCCTCGGGTAGACTGGCGGCGGCGGCGGCGCCACCAAATAGGCCGGCACGCGGGAGGTCAATAGCGCTTATTCTGTCCTCGGGCGTGACGACGAGAACGTGTTCCAGGAGGCTGCGGACCGTGGATTGCGTGGCTTTGATGACACGCGCGACGGCGTCTCGGAGGACGCGGACAAACTCAGCGCTGTCGTAGAGCAGCTTGTTGTCGTAGCACGCTCTCAACCACTGCACCTCGAATGCCTCGTGACCCAAGACCATTTCGAGCACGACGCAACCGAGGCTCCAGACATCGACCTTCCGAGCGTTGTAACGATCGTTGCACAAAATCTCGGGCGCGAAGAAGCCCGGAGATCCAACAAAATCGCTCATTATCCAAGCGTCGTCGCCGTCGTCGTCGCTCGCCCTGCCGCACAACCCAAAATCACATAGCTTGACGTCGCCGCTTAGCATTTCTGCGTCCTCTCGCTGCACCAAGACATTTTCGGGTTTTATGTCGCGGTGTGCGATCCGCCTCGTGTTGCAATGTTCGAGCGCGCTCGCCAAAGCGAAGCCAATTTGCAACGTCGCGTCGTCGCCAAAGCCTCGCGGCTTCTTCGACAGGGCGTCGTATAAATCGATGCCCCCCAGCTCCATCACCAAGTAGACGTTTGCTCTCGTGTGCATGGCGTCGTGTAGCTGACAGATGTTGGGATGGTTGAGCGCCTTCATGGCCTCAATCTCCAAGTTGATTCGCTTCACCGAGCGCAGCCTCCGCCGAACGTCGGAAGACGCCTCGATCTTCGCCTTGCTGATTGCCTTCAGGGCGACGGACTCCTCCTCCTCCGTCTTAACTTCCGGTTTCACTCTCTGGCACAAAAACACTTCGGCAAATTCTCCTCGGCCCAGAGGCTTCAACACATCGTAAAATCCAATTCGATCAACGCACTCGACGATGCGCGGGTCCTCGACCGGGATGCTTGGTTGATCCCACATCGTGCCCTCTGCCACGTTCAAAAAGATGCCGTGTTGATTGGGTGGGCGAATTAGGGACCGACGTGTTGTCAGCCGTCACAGAAGCTGTCATCAACTGGGCTAAGTCCAAGGATACATAACCGGTGTCTTAATTAGCTAGTTAGTTCGTTAGGTAGCGAATCGTGCGTTCTGTGCTGGCACAAGAAACGTCAGCTTCCACAAGATTCGCCGATATACCTTTTCTGATACAAAAATCTTCGGACGTCAGCATCGGACTTTGGGAACACGTGCGGCATCTTCGTCGGAATCAAAGAATTGGGGGCTCACGAAATGCCGCGTTCGTTCTTTCTTTCTATCTTTCTTACTTTCGCGCACGACCAAAGCTCGACGTCACGGATGGTCCCCGACGCATAGTCCATGCGCATCGAAACCGCGGCAAGCGCGAGCCAACGACCTTCGATATTGTCATCGTCGGCAAGCCGAATGAATGCGCTGGTACTTTGTCTTTAATGGATATAGATGCAACTCGAACCGGCGTGGAGGGTCATTTTTCCAACAGCGATCAAAGAGCCAGATCGCAGATTTGGAATGAAAAAAAGCCATTTACGACGACGACGAAACAGGAAGTAGGAATAGAGCAATGGTATGGCAGACGAAGTGTGCAAATAGAGAGGTGGGAGAAGAACGGAGAAGAGAAGATGCAAAACCTAAAGAGGCATAATGGGCGACTCGAATGAGGCACAGATGCCGACAAAGGAGCAGGAGATCATCATCATCATCATCATCATCATGGCAAGCAAGTTCCACGTTCAAAGAGCAAGGAGAATGGAGGATCGCGTCGAAAGATGAAAAAGAAAAGACCCCAGAGGAGGAGGAGGAGGAGGAGGGCGACTTTGACTTTGACTTTATTTAGAGAAAGGAAAACGAACGAGCGAAAACCTCTGGGAGAAGAAGCGTAGGACTGAGATGGTGTAGGGCAATCGTGTTGGTCATCGAGCCATACGTGCACATAAGACGACTCGCCGCCTGTCGTAGCTTTTTGCTGGCGCCCTCGTTGTGTAAAAAGACCGCGTCGTTTTCGTCCGTGTGCGCGAATAATATTCAGCGGGTAAATACATAATATGGGAGAAGAGTTATTACTATTATTCAAGATAAATGCGGGAACTAACTATAAGTGTAAGGCCGGCCGGCCGGCCGAGCGTGGCAAAACGTGACTGGTGTTGTCCGTTTTGAATTTTTTTTCGCTTCGGAGCTCGCTCGCTCGCTCCGGAGCTCCTGG
Organism: Chrysophaeum taylorii; assembly: GCA_029834535.1. Classification (NCBI taxonomy): domain Eukaryota; class Pelagophyceae; order Pelagomonadales; family Pelagomonadaceae; genus Chrysophaeum; species Chrysophaeum taylorii. The sequence goes on from JAQMWT010000078.1 coordinate 106,334, forward strand.
TTCGCTTCGGAGCTCGCTCCATAGATAGAAAAGGTAATGATATCATAATGATTCATATTACGATGGTGGCACGCGGCCATTGCACAAGAAGAAGTGGCCTTTGTCGATCGAGCAACCAAGAGAGACGATGGAAGAGAGCGACCTCGGTCGGTGGCGTTGTTTGGCACACGAAGAAGGAGGCAAAGGTACCTGTCTTTTAGCGCGCGGTGTATATCGCTCCGAGAACGAACCGATGTCTCTCGTCGTTCCAAAGAGAAGAGCGCCAACGTCAAAGCAACATATCGGCGGCGGGTTGTGGCGGCGGCACAGTAGGGACGTTTCCTCGGGAGCGCTTGGCGAAGGCGTGGAGGTCGGCGGCGACGGCATCGGCGAGATTTTGATCGGTGGCTTTGATGTCGACCTTGAGTTTGTTTGGGGCGGCAGTCTTGGCGGCGATCGGTTTGACGAGGAGGGCAAGTTTGCGTCGGGCGTCGAGCCTCGATGCGGCGAGCATCGAGGCGGTGCCGTCGCGTCGCTCGACGACGTGGGCCGAGAGGTAGGTCGCGACGTCGAGGACGGCGTCTGGCGAGGGCCAGGCGGGCAGCTTGAGGGAGGTCGAGCGCCACCGGTCGGCATCGCCGAGGAGCTCGGCAAACTCGGCGGGGGAGACGGGATCTTCGACGAGGAAGGCAGCGGCGCGGAGGTGGATCGACACGGGGAGCTGAACAAGATCGGGAACGAGGCCTTCGACGTAGAAGGCGACCGTCGCGTCGAGGTCAGCCCCCGGGGTCGCGTCCTCCGTTTCGACGCACGCTTTGGCCGAGGAGCCCGCGCCGAGCGAGGCCGCGACGGCGACCTTTTTGGTGCCGAGCGCAAACGAGAGCAACGAAAAGAGCTCGGTGGTCGATTTGTTGGTGTAGCGCACCTCGATTTTGCAGGTGGCGCCCTCGGCAGCAGAGACGCGGTACGAGCCAGAGAGACCGCCGCGCTCGAAGAGCCGAGCAAAATCCGAGGAGGAGGAGGAGGACTCCTCGGACCCGTTGGGCGCATCTTCCGCCGCCGCAGGAAGAGGAGGAGGAACTGAAGGCGTCGCCGGACTGCTCCCGCCGCCGCCGCCGCCGCCGCCTCCTAAGAGGTCGAAACCGTCGAAGGCATCGAGAGCCGCCGCCGCCGCCGACGACGACGCGTGGCTCGATTGTCGCTGCTGTTCGGGCGGCGGTCCAAAGTCGAGCAGGTCCAGCAACAGCTCGTTTCCCTGCGCCGGCTTGGGAGGCTCCTCGACGACGAGGACCGCGGCCTTTTTGGACTTGGTCTTCTTTTTGGTGCGTTTTGGAGGCTTCCGGTCGTTGTTTTTTGGGGCGACGTCGTCTCGAGCAGAAGACGCTTTCGGCCGCCGCTCGACGACCGTCGTCTCGTTGACGAGCAAGCCGCTCTCGTTTTTTTTGACAACCGTCTTTGTGGAGGTGACGCGGTGCTCGATGGTCGGCATGACCTCGTCGTCGCGGAGCGGGGTCGTGATGTCGACGGCGGCGAGGCCGCTCGAGGCGGCGGGCGCGGCGCGAGTCGTAGTCGTAGTAGTAGTAGTAGTAGTAGTAGTAGACTGGCGCTTCTTTTTCTTTTTATTGTCGTCAGACTCGACGGCGCCGTCGGGCATGAGATCCGAGGTGTCGACGTCGGCCTTTTGCACGCGCCTGGCCTTGTTCTTGGCCGCCGCCGCCTTGGTCGACCTCTTTTTGGCCTTCTTGCCCCCGGTTGGCTGCGCGAGGTCCTTGGCCGTGAGCCTGACCACGGGCACGTCGTCGACGTCGACCTCGTTCGGGTCGACCGAGGTCTCGCGGAGGTAGAAGGGGTCGTCACCCCTCCCGGCGACGGGCGGCGCGAGGGGGGGGGGCGGGTCGCCGCGTTCGTCGAAGTCGGGGGGCGCCCCGAGCTCGTCGTCGGCGTCGGCGTCGTCGTCGTCGGGGCCCGCGAACCGGGGGCCCGACTCGACGAATCGAACGCGCGAGAGCGCGTCGTCGCCGTTCTGCGAGGACGCGTAGCCGCCCGAGCCCCGCGGGACGAGGCCGTCGACGAGGTGCTCCGCTTGCTTGTCGAAAAAGTCGTCGAGCGTCGCTCGCGGGGCGATCGGCTCGGAGAGGTCGAGGCCCTCGGGCACCGGTACCCTCTGTTGGGCCCTAGGGTTCACGGGGACCATCTTGTCGGCCGTGATGGCCGCCAAGCACCGCGCCGCCGTCCGCGCGGCCGGCACCACGGCGGCGTACGTGACGTAGGTCTCCTCGTCCGCCTCGTCTTCTTTTCGCTTCTTCGCCTTGTACTCGACCTTCTTCTCGAGCGCTCCGAGGGCCTCCAGAAGCGAAACAAACGACGACGCGCGCTCTTGGACCTCCATGTGGACGGATTGGGTGAAGACGTCGATGCGCTTCGAGGCGAGGGCGAGCGTCGCCTCGAGCTCCTCGTCGTCGCCCTCGGCGCACGCGACGGCGACGACCTTGAGCGCGTTTTGGAGATAGACGCTCTGGACGCTCGCCGGAAGGTTGGTGACGCGAGGGTGCGTCAGAATGTCGACGAGGCGCTCCTTCAGCCGGGTCTGGGGGATATCGGGGGCGTCCTCGTCCTCCTCTTCTTCCTCCTCCTCCTCGAAAAGAGACGCGCAATACTCGCCGGCGATCCACGCGGCAGCCGCGAGCACGTCGGCGATCGAGTCCAGCCCCTGCCCGACGGCGAGCCGGTCGTCCAACAGCAAGGCGACCATGTCGCGCGCCGCGTATCTTCGGACGGGCTTGACGCGCATCGTGATGTCCACGAGTTGCTCGGCGACGAGCGCGCCGTGCCGAGACCCGCGCAGATGCGCGAGCTTGACCAAGACCGACAGGTACCACGCGAAGTCGCTCAGGAACGCGTACTTGTCCCTCGAACACATAAACACGATCCGCGAGATCAGCTCGTCGCGATACGAGCCCTCGGCGCGATCGACGTGCTGGAGCAACTTTGCCACCAACTCTTCGAGATTCTTCCGCGTCACCATGCCCGTCAACAGCTCGAGCGCGCGCGTCCGGATCGTCACGTCGTCGTCGCTCAAGCACGTCAACACCAACTCCTTGTGCTCGACGACGGCCTTGGGGTGCGACTTCATCAACTCCACAAACCCCACGAGTCCCAAATACTTCAAATTCTGGTCGGCGTCGTCGATAAACTGTCGCAGATGGTCGCTACACAACCGCACCACGCCCGGCGCGCTCCTCGCCTCGGTCCCATCCGCCTTCTTGGTGAACGGCAACGCGAGCGTCAACGTGTGGATGCACTCGTATTGCAGCGACTTGGCCGCCGTGTTCTGGATAATAGAAGCCAACGGATCCAGCAATTTCCGCGCCAGCCGCGGCTCCTGAGGCACCAACGACCCCATCAGCTTGACCACCTTGATCAACATCCAGTTGTTCGAACTCGTCTTCAACAACCTGAAAAACTGCGGCGCCATCGACAAATAATTGTTCGGATTTTGGTTCGCCAACTCGCACACCACGTTCACCGCACACGACGTCACCGCCGGCTCGTCGGCCAACCGCTCCTTCAACTTCTCAAACGTCAACCGAAGCCCTTGCGGGTACTTCTCGAACAATTTGTACATGGCGCTCACCGCCTTCTTCCGCACGTACGGCTTGCTGTGCGACATTAACAAAACCGTATCCTGCAGCAAGTCGCGCGCCAAATCCCTCGTCACGATATTGGCGAGGCAGTTTATCGCGAGCCCGACTTCGTACTGAGACGTCGACTGGAACTCCTTTTTGAGCAAATTCGTCGTCAACAGCACCACGTCCGTCGACTCGGAGAAGCACTGGCACGCGGCCAAGTACCCTATCCGCTTGTGGGCGAATCGCGCTTGCGACATCGTCTCCACGATCGCGAACGCTGCCCACGACACATCGTACCCCATCATCTGCAAATATGTCAACTTCCGCACGGCCTGCGCTTTCACATAAGCGTCAACGTTCCGCAGCTCGATTTTGCACTCGGCGATTGCCTGGCTGATAAAGGGCTTTGGATCCTGCTTGTGGGCGCGAATACCCTTCACGAGGTCCTGCAACGACTTCTCGAACATCCTAAACGCGTCACCTCATAACATCGCAGACATCGCCGTCTAATAATGTTTTGGAGGGCCCTTTCTCTTCGCTTTATTCATTACCCTCGAGCGACCCTACCAACAAATGTTCAACGAAAGCTGTTTGCGCCCAATAGGTACACCAAAAAATGGGCCCGGGGACCCGGATCCGGTCGGTGTCTGGGCGGCCCTTTTGCAAATAATAATACATCCCTCAACGAAACATCACACTGGTCTTTTTTGGTGCGATGGACATCGAACCCTTCCCTCAGCAGTCGGTGGCAACTATTTTCATTTTAGTTTTATTATTATGGTATGCAATTCTCCTAGGTTCAAAGAGCCAATGTGGATGAGCGCAGAGGGAAACAAGGAAGAAGCAAGAACGCAAAGAGGGGCAGTAGAAGTAGGAAGAAGGGATTAGGGCAAGAAGGAGTGGCGCAAGCAGCTCGAGAAGAGGTCAAGGGAATAGAAAAAAATAAGAGTGGCGGAAGAGGTGGTTATGAAGAAAAACACTATAAGACGACGCTATATCGCGGTCGCAGCATGATGTCAGACCTCCCAAACAGGCCTCCATAATTTGGACCGGGCGAGGCTGCCAAATGTCGCGAGAACATAAGGTATGCACGTGTCATCAGCATCAATGTCACAGCAACTAGGATGGACGTCAATAAGCTCCGCCGGCAAACGACCGTGCACGAAGTCATAAGCAGCGTCGGTGCCACATGCAACGGGAAGGACAGATGAACGTCGCGGTCGTAAATAAAAAGTAAATGGAGAAGTAGAGAGACGGGAAGTCAACCAGTCCTGTAAAGTCATGCTCGCGAGTACTAGAGCCTAGTAGAGGATGGAGCAACATTGAGGCCACATTACTCTGTCTCGACTTCGTCAAAGTGGGATGTGGGCAGGTAGTCAGAAGATGGTGAAGCGACACTGAAGAACCAGGGCACAGTGACACGTGTGATCAGGTACAACAAATCCCCAGGCAGCAGAGCGCTGTCGGGTGGCTTAATGCGCCATGAGGAATTTGACCTGCAAGGCGCGTCTCATGAATGACTTGCATGAGCCGACAAAAGATGTCCGGAAGAGCAAAGTGAGAGGATCGACATCCGCAGGCTGACATGCACGAAGGCGCGCAATGCCAAGCTGCGTCAGCAAAGTGGAGCAAACCCCATCAAATGGACGGCGTCGCTGGAAAGTGAGAAACCAACGTCGGCCATGGCAGAAATGCGTTTAAGATAAAGATTATTAAATTTTTAAATGTGGTTACAATAGTCCCAGTCTCGAAGAGCCCCAGAATGGTGAGCGGCGCCGTGAAACTAACTAACTAACTAACTAACTTCAGACCTCTCCCGAGCATGGGAGCCAGGCCGGACCGACAGGAGCCAGTCCGGAATCACGGGCCTGTAGACGAGGGGCGCCGAAAGGTGGGTCGGCGGAGAGTGATCATCAAGCTCGTCGCCATGCGACGAGGAGACCGCGATGTGACTGACAACCAACTCGTCGATAACCTTCCGTCTGCGCCCCCCGGCCATACCCCGTCCCACTGCGAACGTTCCGGCTGCCAACCGGCCCGCCCGGGAGGCGAATAGGTGCCAACCTACGCCGGGAGGGCGGATGCCCTCGCAAGACTCAGATTCATGAGGCACCGTCCTCCATCGCAACGTGAAACAAAGAAGAAAGACCAGAGAGGAGGGCGACGAAAAAATGAAAGAAAGCGCAAGGTGTGGCGGTAGAAGCAGGAAAGGGAAGGGAAGTGAGGACAGTCGAAAAGGGAACAGGAAGAGAGCAAGAGAAAAAGAGAGCAAAATGGAGAGGCACGAGAAGGAATGTGAAGAACGGTACAAGAAGTCGTGGCGCAAGGAGAGTTCAAGAGATCAAAGGAATAGACGAAGGACGAAACAGAGAAATAAAGCAGTGATGAAAAAGGAAAGAAGCAGTGATAGACAGCGGAAGGCGCAGCTATGGAGAAAGGCACGTGGAGATCACGCTAGTTGACGTTCACAGCACGATGCCAGACCTTCGAAACAAGCCGTCATAATTTGGTCCGGGCGAGGCGGCAAAATGTCGCGAGAACATGGGTATTCATTTGTCATTAGAATCAGCGACACAAACAACGAGGATGTCGACAAGCTCCGCCGGCAAACGACCGCGCACGAAGTCTTAAGCAACGTCGGTGCCATCTGCAAGGGAGAGAGCAGACGAACATCGTGCCCGTAAGTTAAGAGCAAAGGACGTCTGGGGAGCAAAGAGACAGGAAGCGAACCAGTCTCGCAAGGTCGTGCTCGCGAGTACTCGAGAATGAAGCAGCAAAGTAGCTAGACAACTATGTCGCGATGTCGCCAAAGTGAAATATGGACATGTAGTCAAAAGACAGTGAGGCGGACCGGAAGAACCAGAGCAGCGACAACTGCAGCACGTCCCCAGGCAGCAGAACGCTGTGGGGTGTTTTATTGCGCAATAAGGGACTTAACTTGTATGGCGCGTGTCATGACGACTTGCACGGACCAACAAAAAGAATCCGGGCGACCAATGATAGATGATTTACATCCGCAGGCTTATATGCACGAAGACGCGCAACTCCAAGCTGCGTAAAGCAAAGTCGAGCAAGCCCCATCAAGAAGACGGCACTGCGGGAAGGTAACAACCTGCGTGCAAGAAGGGTCATCCGTACCCGCTCCACACTGACCACGTGCCGCAAGGCCATCAGCAAGATGCTGGAGAGTCACGAGAAAGGTGAATATGATTTGCGGCGTTCGGGGTAGCCACGCACTCCCTTACTTTTCCTGCAATAAGCAACTCCCACGCTCGAATAACCACAATGGATAGTCATGGTCGGCTTCATGGTCGGCCCTAAGCTTGCCATAACATAAAAGTACAACAGGGGCGTGCCGAGTCGGACGCTCTATCTTTGTCAATGAAAATCATACTAGCTATTATCATGGCAAGCAACTCCCCGGCTCAAAGTGCCAGAATGGATAAGTGCAGAAAAAGAAAAAGAAGCGAATAGAAAAGTTCAAAAGGAGGACTCGACAACATCCGGCAAGCGAAAGTACCACGCACGCATCCTCTTGTCTTACTTAAGCTCTGTCGTCATTGAGGTCTGTCTATTCACCATCCCACACTGTCGCTGAAACCATGACTCGAGAAGGGAACGGTCCGCAGCTTCGTCTTTGACCAAAACACCCTTGCTGTGTCTCTCTTGGTGGGTCGTTTTCAACCCTTGCCCCGACGAGCTCCGCCGCCATTGTGTTCCAGACGACTACCTTTATTACTCGTTCCCCGTCGAGATCGATCGATTTGATATCTTGTTCTCGATCGCCAATCTCTGGATGCGATCCACGGTTGTGTGCACAGCTTCAACAACGAGCTCTTGCACTCGAAAGAATCGCCGACGGCAAGCAACTTTGATGTGCAGCTCACGCGGCCTCGATGATGTCACTTCATCGACTCTCGACCCTTCGACATTGTGAGACAAACTCAATAACAAGTTCGTGTCAGTTTGACCGTAATAAGTTTCACCTTGAACTATTCTCCATTACGAGAGGTGTGCCAGACGGCACATAGGTATTCTCACTGACAAGTGTAAACGATTTCTTGTAATCGACGAGCGCTTTGGCGATGATGAAGGAAGATGAGGGTGATTTGGCGCGGAGTGGCGGAAGCGAGGAGCGGCAGACGGAAATATGCGACGGCAATGCCGAGTCTTGCGACGCGGCGAGCCTTGACTGTTTCATCGACCTCGCCGAGCTGCAAGTTTCTCCACCGTCGCCGTGAAAGTGGGACGCGCGGTGAATCACTCACCAGCGCCGAAAACGAGCCCCACCTCCAATGCCGCGCTGGCATCGACGACCACCGAGATGGCGGTTTGATCGAGTGTCACGATCAAACTGAACTATGGATCTGCCATGTCGGATTCGGCAGGTGCGCCTCGGCGATGAAGGAGGACTTCCTCAAGTGCAGCAGATATACGACCCGCACATTCTTCTCGAAGAAAATTCGCATGCTGCTCGTGCCTTTGAACTCGCTCGCGTATCTCTCTTTGGAGCGGTTGTTCTTTCTTTCGGCATATTCGCATTTGCTCGTGGTGGAACTCTTCTTGACGCTGGATCTGCTGAGCGAGGAGTCGCGGCGGTTTCTTCCTCGCGACTCTTTGTTCGTCTTCTTCGGACGTTTATCATGCTTCTGCGTCAGTCGATGCTGCGCGTATCGGAGTTGCTGCTGAAGGTCAACCTTGCGAGTGTGGTTAGACGCGCGGGGTTTTGCGTCTCTGAAGTCGTTTTCGCTGTTGTTGGCTGGACCCAAGCGATGAAGAATTTTACAGTTTGGTGAAACGATGGCTTCACCCACGGAAGTTGGTTTGTGGTTTTCGTGCATTTTTGTTGGAATAGGTATGTGCGCACCTGGCGGTTTTATCTCTGTTTTACTCCCGCGGTGTGGGTGGTTTACATCGTGTGTTTGACCCGTCCACCTCAACTCGATTGGTCGAGGATATGATAGTCCAATAGATAGTGCCGACTCTCTCGCTAGCTGATTGGTCGATGCCAAAATAAAAGGACGTTGTTCGCTCGAGCTCGTTCTGGATGTTGATGGACACGGAAGTTTACCTTCCCGCAAGTTGCGACACACTCTCCAAAGAGACGCGGGTTGCAAGTCCGAGTCGGAACTGAACAATCAGTAACCAAAATCCCACGGTTACGGAAAGTCGGCGATAAACTTGGCCCTGAAGTACCGAAGCCCGTGATGAACAACGCTCCTCCATCAAACGTGGCAGTAACAACTCCCTCCCGAACGTGCCTTCTTCGATTTATGAGATTTTTATGACCTGCCCTTCGAACACGGCGTGAAGCTACGAGCTCCTCGATGATACAACAGTGCTTTTCAAACTAGAGAGCGCCCATCGTATAGGCCCAAGAATGGGCTTTGATGATTCAGGCACATTGAAGGTTTGGGGAAAAATGAAAGTAGTTTTAAAAATTCGTGACCCCCGTAGCAAAGGCGACTCAGGTTTTGATTGCGAACGAATCTTGCTTTTGCAGCAGTGAGAAGGGAAGTCGCAACAGGGCAATTCAGCCGTTAACGCTCGACACTGAGGCCAACAACGACGACCACGGCGAGAACGGGTGCCTTCCATCGATATACAGTGCATGCGATCTCATCTGAGAAACCGAACCAACCCGGCTTTTTAATCTTGAGACTATTACCCGATCGATCAGCAGGAACCGTGGTCATCCCTCACTCTTCCGGGACAGCAGCAGACCCCGCCCCGCCCCGCCGCTTGAAAGAAATGAGCTCACGAAAGTCACGTTCATGGTGCGCACGACACAGAAAAAAGGGGCGCTATAATAAATTAATAATCAATCGTCTGTCGGCCAAAGGAAGGGCGACGGGAGGGCGTCGGTGTGCGTTTTCTTCTCCTCGGAAGAGGGTGAGCCACCAGAGGTAGCGCAGTTGACGGTGACTAGTGGGGAGTCGACACCGTCGGCGTTGGTCAGCTTGACGCCGATCGTCGCACCGGCAGGCACCGCCGAGACGACCAAGTCGAGGGAGGCGGGATTCCAAAAAGCATGCAAGGTGACGTGTCTTTGGTCGATGAGTTCGGGGGTATCGGTGTTCTTCAAAAGGAAGACGGAAACTGTCGCGTTTTTATCGTGGGCCCACTTGGTCACGTCGAAGAGGTCGGAGAGCTCGAGCTTGGCCTCGTTCGATTCGCCGAAGGACGCGCACCTCGCCGAGCGTATCTGCGGAGCTTCCCAGAAGCGCTCGACGCTGTAGGTCGACCATCCCTGGGGGGCATCTTTGCCTGCGGGTCACAAATAAACACAAAACTCGGACAAAAAAATTTTCACCTCTGAGTCGAACGCAAGGGTAGTCGACGCAGTGGTGCTGGTCCATCGTAGCGTACCCCCGGATCGCCCAGTCGATCCGGCCGCCCGTGGTGTCGGCAGTGGGTGCGACCATGAAGAGCTGAAAATCGTAGGCGGTTTTGTTTGTCAAGATCGCCGGCCACGAGCAGCTCATCACCGATCGCGAGGGCGTGAGGTCGGCGTCGCCGTAGATCGGGGCTTGATGGTCGAGCTCGTAATACCAGGCTTCCGCGAGCGTGGACGCGTTTGTGTCGACCTCGAGGAGCAAGAGGCGAGAGGTCTCGTGGACGGCCTCCTTCGTGTGCGCGTCGAAGCCGTTGTCGAAGAGCACGAAGGTCTGTCGCGTTTTCGAGTGTCGGACCATCTCCAAGTTGTGAGCGCCATAGAACAACGAGGCGCCGTTCCCGTCGCGGTGGTCCACCACTGTGCCGTTCCGGCGCAGTTGGAGAAGCGTCGAAAAGCGGCCGCCGGCGACGTAGTCGACCGCGCCCGAGCCGACGTCGTCTCCTCGGAAAAATGCTTTATCCCAGTCGACGACGACGAAGGCCGAAAAGTACCGAAGGTTTGCCGCCAGTTTGCGCTTGGCGAGCACGACGTGGTTGACGTCGGGCGCGTAGGCCGAAAAGGCTTCGCGGTCCGCAGCGTCGGGAAACCACAAGGCGACCGTACTGTTATACACGTCGTACGACCGCTTGACCGAGCCGTCGGCCGTGTCGACGACGACGACGTTTTGATGCGAACGCGCGGGCCGCAGTATGCTCGCGCCGTTCTCCAGCACTTCGGCGTCGTGCGAGTTAAGCCACCGGTCGCCAGCGACGACGCGGATCTTTGGGGGATCCGCCACGGTCGCGAACTCCCACAACATAGTCGGGCCGAGCTCGTTCTCGTCGCAGTGAGCGCCCAGCAACAGCTCCCGAGACGAAAAGAGCTTGAGTGCCCGAAAGCGCGCGGCCTCCTCGCCGTCGCACATTCCCCGCGTCCCAACGAGCACGTTCACGATCAAGCATGGACTCCGGAACTCGGTCACGACCACGTACGACGCGTTCACGTAGTGGTGCTTCCCCTCGTGCTCGAACACGACGTTGAACGCGACGAGACCGCCGCCCTGGAAGTACTCGTTTCGCCCCGCGAGCAACCACGGCTCCCACTCCGCTTCCATGCGTGCCGGAAACAGCATCCCCGACGTATTCGTCCCGTGCGCCTCGAGCCATCCCTTCACGTCCAGGGTGCACGACAACAACGACCTACTCTCTTCTTCCACGACTGTACCAGCTGCTGACGTCGACGACCACCACATCACGTGGTTTTTTTCCCCCAAAATCAATCCACCGCGCACCCGCACGAGGGCCACGGCAGCCGTCGCGACGACGGCCAGCGCCCACAACCCCGGCGCCTGCCGTCGTCGTCGTCGTCGGTTCCCGCCCATATCGCGTCACCCAAAACGACTTCCTTTATGCCACTAGGGTTTGTAGCGGCAAGAGGGTTCGAAACTGGAAATAATTAATAAGAGGGGGGGGCACGCGCGTTGAGTGGCCGACTTTTTTGGGTTGTTGGAGACGTTTATTAATTTAAGTCGACTGCGAAAAGGGGCTAGTCATTATTCCTGGTAGCTTCCAGGAAGGCGAGATGATCGAGGCGCGCCTGCGTTCGGCCTCGAGCGTCGCTGTTGTCTCGGACGAGATCGAGCACCCGCGCGAGGTCCACCCTCGCCTCTTGGAATTTACCGCGGCGCTGGAGGGCGTCGGCCCGTCGGAGGAGGGCCGTCGCGTTGTCGGGATCGAGTCCCAGGGCGGCGACGCAGTGACTCTCGACGAGGGCCGCCTCGGCGCGGGCTAGCGCGTGGCACGCGGCGAGGTTGAGGTGGCACGCGACCACCGCTCGACGGAGATCGTCGTCGTTCCGTGATGTGTCGACGATCAAGCAGGCAAGCGCGTCGTCGTACTTGCGGGCAGCCGATAGGAAGAAGCGCTCGCGCATGTACGCGTCGCCCTCGCGGCAGAGGGTCGCCGCGCGGCGAGGATTATTCTGTCTCGAGCTGGAGGCGTTCGGACGTCGATCGGACGCCTGTGCGCGGCGGTCGACGTCGGCACGCCAGGCCTCAAAGTCCTGCGTGTTGTCGGTGTCGACAGCGGCGGCCTTCTCGAGGTGCATCTCGACAAGCACGCGCGCCCCGAGCGGAGACGAAGTCGACAGCATGTCGGCAAAAGCGTCCGCCCGAGCGACCCAGGCCTCACCGTACTCGCGCTCTTCGCGCGCGTCGAGCAGCACGCCACGGAGGGTCTCGGCAGCGCGACCCGGGTCGCCGGCGGCGCGCGAAAGCTCGGCGAGCGCGACGGCTGCGGAGCATCGCGCCTTGACCGCGAGCCGCCGAACGTGCGCTCGCTCCTCGCGCGCAGCGCTCAGCGATGGCGGCACGAACTGCCACGTCGACGTGTCTGTTTCTTCGTCCTTCAATAGACCGAAGAGCTCGTCACCCGCCGCGAGCGCATCCCCCCACTTGTCTGTTTTGCGCGCATTGTCCGACGTGCGCTCCGCCTCGGTGCGGGCCGCCAGCCATTGCTCGCAGAGCCGGCTCCACTGTTGCGCTGCCTCTGCTGCCTGCGCGAGCTGCGCGGCCTCGGGTTTTTTGCGCAGCGCGGCGACGCGCGCGTGCGACGTGCGCTTCCCGGCGACGGCCTTGACCCTCTCGACATCCTTCGTAATCATCCTAACCCCTTTCCCCTGGCTAACGCCTCTTTGCCGTCCTTACTTCCACCTTACACCCCTTACACCCTCCCATTTCAGCTCGACACTCTCACCCCCGCCAATCTAAGCTCCTCTGATCAGCCCACGTTCGCTAACCTTTGAGTCCTAACTACTAATCGACAGATGTTTGTCTGTCTGTCTGTCTGTCTGTTTGTCTGTCTGTTTGTCCCTCGATTTAGGGTAAGGATCAGGTAGGCGCGAGAGTAAGGATCAGGTAGGCGCGAGAGAGCCAGACAGTGATCCTCCAAGCCGTCTACGGCGACCTCGCAGACTATTTCCACGAGCCGCGGCGGCTCTTTCAGCGCGCCATTCTCACGCCCCGTCGAAACGATGTTGTCGATGCTGACAACGCGCGCATGACCGCGGCCTTTTTTTCCCGGAGACGAGGCGTCGGAGTTCTTTTCGGCCGACTAGGTTGGGTCGGAAGACGACGCCTCGCTCTCAGAGTCGAGTTTTGAACTCCCTGACAACCAACGGCATGCTGACTTTGATCGCGAGCTTAAAGTCTTCGCAACCTCGACCCGTCGCACGGCCACTGCAACGGTACCAGATACATGATCGATCGTGTCGTTGTCACCGAGGCTCCTCCAACCTGTATCCCGTAAGGCCCGCCGACGCCAAACGATCACCAAGACCCAGGGCCAGACGCCCCGCGAGGTCGGCGTCCTCTTGGCGAAGCCCGTCTTCTGCCACGTCCAGCTCTACGTGGCTCTCTGTCGATCGGCAACCCCGAGGATATCCTCTTCTGAGTCGACGACTCCACCCTACCCCACACGTGCTGCGCAATACCGATAAGCCCCCTCCCGGCGTCTACACGCGCACGGTAGGTGAACTTACTGGGACCACGTGAACTTACTGGGGTTTGAGATTGGGACTAGGTGAACTGAGTGACCAGGTGAAACTGGGACCAGGTGTGAACATACTGGGGTTTTTAGAGTAAAGGGTTTTTAGAGTAAACTCAAAGGTTGGCGGCGCGTGCGGATCAAAGCAGCTTAGATTGGCGGAGGCGAGAGCGACGAGCTCAAAGGAGTTGGTGTGAGCTGGGTGAACTTACTGGCCAGGTGAACTTATATGAAACTTACTGGGACCAGGTGAACTTACTGGGGTTAGAGATTGGGAGTAGGTGAACTTACTGGCCTGCACTTGTTTACTCCTAAACCCCTCCTTAACCCTTGGTAGGACGGGACGAAAAAACCCTAGGTCGCTGTGATGGACGACGACGAACCTGAGGTCAATCGCGAAGAAGGCGACTTCGTCTCCGACGAGGCGATCATGCACAACATGAGCGCGATCGACAGCTACCGGTCGTACTTGACCATCTTCGCCGGCGTCGCGACGGGTATTCTCGGCGCGACCTCGCTCCGCGGCCTCGCGCTCTTCCTCGGCTCCTACTTGCTCATTTCCATCGCCTTGCTCGCCAAGATGCGATTAGACCCCGAGGCCTACATCAAGGATAAGCCCCACTTTTTCGTCTTCGGCAATATCGGCCGCTACGGCCTCTCTTTTGTCCTCTTCTGGACGCTCAGCTACGCCCTCGTTTACGTCTACTAACTGCCGATGCAAGAATAATGGGAAGGCCCCTCGGTCCGCCGAATGGAAAGGAGGAGACACCGACGGACCGCCGAATAGAGAGGAGCAGGCGGTGCTCTGATTGATTGCCTCAGGGCTTCTCAACATACAAGCATAATAACCCCAGCTTCAAGATCCGAATTTTTAACCCTATTTATTATTACGTCACTTAGAACTTATTATTAGATTCGTTGATGAGGAAAAACACTCGAGTCCTCGCGTACGGCGGCGCCTTGATCGGCGTCGTCGTGCGAACCAAGGTCCTGGAGCTCAACGACCGAGGGTAGCAGACCCTCGATCGCTCGTCGGAAACACGTCACTTGACAGCGCACATCAGAGGCGTGCGCGCGGGTGTTGGATTGTCACGCGGGCGGGGACGCGGCGATCGACGTCCGGAACGACGCTGGCTCGCGATGGGATACCTCATGCTATGGAAGCGGCCGCCCGAGGCGTCGGCTCGCGCGCATAGGTCATTCGGCGACATCCAAAGTTTGAGTCCTTTGAGAGCTACGCGGAATCGACGCGGCCGTCTATGGCGGTGCCCGCGCGACTTCGAGGTCGACCTGCGGCGCAACTCCCCTGTCATCCATCGCGCGCGAGCTCTTCCGCGCCGACGCTCGATGGTCGTTCTCGCCAGGAGGTTGGGGATCTGCTTCTGCTTCAACTTATCGGCCGCGGGCGTCCGACGACGACGCTCGCGACCATCGCGCGCGGCGGGGTCTCGGGACGCGCAAAGAATATCACTTTTGTTGTTGTTGTTGTTGGCTCGAGGCGAACGCGCCTCCAAGGTCGGTCTGTCCCCACGGTATACAACCACCGCCGAAACCTCCGACGGCGACAGCGGTGGTGGGGAAATATAGCGAGGAATATATAATAGGCCGCGCGCCGCCGCATCGATCATATTAGGAGGGGGGCGTATCTCCTCTAGAGCGCCGCAGGCGGGAGGGCGTTATTGTCGGGCGTGGGCTCGGGATGCCACGTGATGTTCTCGGGCTCGCAGAGCCGCGGCGGGCGCTTAATCGCGGAGACGAGGGTCTCGATCTCGTCCTGCTGGACGCGGATCACGGCCTGGCCCTTCCAGTACCGGAGCATGTTGAGGTGGTGGAGGGTCGATATGATATCCTCGTTCTTGATACCCGAGGTGCGGCCGAGCTCGTCCACGGTGATGATGGGGCACGCGGGGGGTTGTGTTATCCCACCGGAAATCGCCGTCCCACCACCACCACCACTACCACCTCCGGCCGTCGACGCGCCGTTGGCGCTCGCGGCGGCCCGATGTCGCTTCTCGCGGCGGGGGCGGTGATGGTGCTGGTGGTGGAGCTGGTAGCGCTGGTACTGTTTGTGGAGATCGCGGAGCTTGGTCAAGAGGGTCCAGGTCCAGTAACTCCGGTACGAGAGCTTTCCGAGATCCGAGAGGGGTTTCTCGGGGGATCCTTGCTTGCGTTCGAGCTTGGTGAGTTCGTAGGAGAGAGAAATCAAGAGGGTCCCGAAGCCGCGGCGCTGATACTGCGGAAAGGTGAGGATACACGCTAAATTGTAATCGTCGGGCGAGGCCCTTTCCTTGCTAAAATACCCGAGGACGCGTTCGCCGTTTCCGCCGTTTTCCGTGAGCACGTAGAAGACGAAGGGGTCGACGTCGTAGTAGAGCGTCTTGTGGTCCAAAAAGAGCTTGGCAATCAGGCACAAGTTTTGGCAGTACAACCTCTGATCCTTGCCCCTGACCTCCCAGAGCGATATTCCGTCCGAGCCCTCGTAGACTCGAGCGCCCGGAGGATGCCTCGGGCCGTCGTACGTGCGCGCGTGCTCGACGACGTCGCACTTGCGCGCCGCGTACCGCAACGTAAAGTCGCACACGTAGAGTTTCGAGCCGTGGTACTTTTCCGGAAACGGCGACCAATACCAGGTCTCGACTTCCCAGTCGGAGAAGACGAGCGCGGGAACGTTTTTCACGCGCGTCATCTTCTCGCGCGCCGCCTCGAGCCGTTCCGCGAGGCTGTGGTCGTCGTTCTTCGCGTCCCGCATCTTGTGCACGTGCCGCTTCGACCGCTTCCGCGCGGGCTCGCACTCGATCTCGTCGAACTGCTCGAGACCGATCCACTCGTCCATGCGCCGATCGTGGGCAGTGTAGTGCACGTAGAACCGCGCCGGCGGACCCGAGTCCACCTCAACCACCTCGGCGACCAGCTTCTCGCCGCTCCGACGCACGACGCGCCGCACGCTCCCGACCGACGGCAGCGCGCGGGCCTCTCCCCGCGTCGTCGGCATCCCGGAAGAAGGAAGCGTTCGGTGTCCGTTCAACGGACTCTGCTGATGAGAATTGTGACTGATGATTGCGAGAACAACAAAAAAACTGGGTCGTGCGCGGCCGGGACGACCAACGTCAAGAGACGCGGCCTCGCGGGTTTCGGGGTACGCGGGCCGTGTCGCGCCGAGGTTTTCTTCGACGTCACTTCCGAGGTCGACTGACTGACTGACTGACTATTGGAAGGAACCACCAGGGCTTTCCTCGATTTCGTTCGTGTGTCGGGAATCATAATATGCAATCGCCTCCACATCCGACCTTCCAGAGCAAAAAAAAACCTCCTCAACGGCGGCCTCGCATTCCTCCTCTAGGTCTAAAAGGGAGTTTGGGACAACTCAAATCAATGACAGCACAACAACGTCAACAACGCGAGGACCGAAGGGACAACAACAACAACACGTCCTCGGACGGACACACGCCTTGCACCGGGGAAAAAAAAAGGTCCTAAGCAGCGACGACGACAACAAGTCTCTTCTGAGTGTAAGGCCAAAAAGAAACCAATTACGGCGGTGGTGGTGGTGGTGGTGGTGGCAGAGGAAGGAGGACTATGATGATGATGATGATGATGATGACGATGATGCGTCACTCGCCTTGTCGCCTGATGTGGTCGGCCCGAGAACGGGTGCGCAGTCGATGTGCCTGATCGACGTGGAGCCCGAAGCGCCGAGGTCGTCGCGGTCGAAAATCGCACAGACGGCCGGAAGGTTGACGGTGATGTCGTACTCGCAGGTGGCGGTCTCGACGACGGCGACGACGGCGGGACCGCGGTTGGTGGCGGTATCAAGGAGGGCGGCGTGGGAGGTGGGGGCGCACTGGAAGTGGACGCGGGCAGAACGCGTGGTGCCGGTGAGGTCGCAGACGTCGCCGCGGGCGTAGAGGTGCGTGGCGGAGGTAGTGCCGGTGTCCTCGGTGTCGAAGCGACCGATAATAAACTGCTGGTCCGAGGCGGCCTTGTCCTTCGAAGCACGGAACTGGCGGAGAGTGTCGCCGACGCAGAGCTCGTAAGTCCACCAGTCGCCCTGGGCCTTGCGGCGGAGGCAGCGGCCGTGGAGGTGGGTGAGTTCCCGGCGCAGTGCGAGGTGCGCGAGATCCTCGCGCGCGCACATGTGGGGCGCCGCGACCAGCAAGTGGTAACTGTGGAGAGGTTGTTCGACGACTCGAGCGACGCGAAGCTCCTCGTATATCTTTGTTTCGGGCGCGGCGCGCTTGTGCTTCCTCGCAGGCTCGGTCTCGGCGAGGAGGCAAGCGACGTAGGCGACTGCGCTCCGGTCGCCGTCGCCGTCGGCGTACCTTTCCACGAGCGCGCCGCGCATCGCCTCGGGGGCGAGGACGACGCCGTCGGCGAGGGTGCTGCCGGCGACGCCCGGGAAGAGCGCGGCGAGCTCCTCGGGCGTCGCGAGGGTCGAATCCCGCGCGACCGCCGTGCCGTCGAAGCGTCCGAGGCTGTGGCTCTCGCCGTCGCCGTTGTCGCGTCTTCGGAACTGTCGCGCGCGCGCGCCGGCGCACAGCTCGTACGACCAGTAGCCGTGGCGCTTGGGCGACTCGATACAGTGGGACCGCGAGCCGCGGTACCTTAGGTAGGCCTCGACGGACCTGATGCTCGGGAGCGTGCCGTTGCGATCATCGTACTCGCTCGACGCGTCTGGAGGAGGGGTCCCGACGCGACAACTGTACGCGCGCCCCGCGGCGTCCGTTATCTCGAGGCCGCCGCCCCCCCGGATGGTGTTGAAGACGCGCACGACGCGCGCCTGTTGTTGACTCCCCGCCGGCTCCTCGAGCCCTCTATGGACGGCGGCGGCGAGTGCCGCCCAGGGCACCACCACCACTCGAAACAAGCGCATCCTTACTTACCCCCATGATGATGCTGTGGCTTCTCCTCGTTCCCGCCACCACCGCGCTCGACTTCTTCAAGCCGACGTACTGGCGACAGCAGGCGACGGTCGCCAAGCTCTGCGGGAGCATCGGCCGCGGGGCGAGCGTCCTCGAGTTGGACGCCCGCGACGGCGCCAAGCACCTGTATTACTTGCCGTTTGGGTGTGCGGTGACGCAGTGGGTCGGGAAGGACGCGGCGGCCAAGGACCGCGGCCCCGTCGCGCTCGCCGCGCAAAAGCTCGGCCTCACCGTCGCCACGACAGCCAAGCCGGTCCCGCCGTCGACGTTCGACGTGTGTTTGAGCGTGGGGGCCGTGCGGCGCGCGGCCCAAAGCGACGGTTCCCGAGCCGCGACCGACGTCGTCGACGCTGCTCTGGGGGCGCTCAAGCCCCAGGGCCGATTTTTGTTTGTCGAGGCCGACGCCGCCTTCGTCGAGCCCCTTCTCGCCAGAGCCTTGGATGACCACCGTCTCGTCGAAAAATGCGTCGCCGAAATCGTCGACGATGCCGTCGTCGGCGTCGTCACGAGGGGCCCCGACCCCGTCTCGACGTTACCGAAAGGCATGGGGGGTTCGACTACTAGTAAAAAGCCTAAGCAGCGGCGGCGGCGGCGAGGCTATGATGACCACTGGCTGCGTCGGAGGAGGAGGAGGAGAGAAACCGTCGCCGCGAGGAGATGAGAGGGGAGCGGGTTTGATCTCGGCCCCGGGGTCGCCGCGTCTGACTCTGCTTCTTCTTGCTCCGGTGACCAAGGGCCGCCGGCTGCGCTCCCGCCGCCGCCGCCGCCGCGGGAGGCGAAGAATGCGGCGGTTGTCGGGGCCGCCGTCCTTCCGTCGAGCACGCTTTCGGACGGCGGCTTGCTGGGATCGGATGACGGCCTAGTAGGGGTGGGCGCGTCGGAGGTCCCGCATCCCGTCGGCAGATCCAACTCGGAGAGCACGAGCGTCGTACCGTCGACCATCGTCGGCATGCACACCGTGCAGTTGCTCTGGCACCAGCAGGACCGCGTCTGCGAATACCAGTCGACGGCAACAACGATGTCCCCGTGCGCCGCGGAGCACTCGTCCCAGCATTCTCGGGGCGAGGCGACTTGAGACGAGATTCGAACATTGAGGTCGCTCAGGCACCAGCCGTGCGTCGTTGTTTCGTACTCGTGGAATGGTGGCGCGGTGGTGGGCGTCATCGACACGTCGTCGTCGTTACAGGTGGCCGGGAGCTCGGCGCCCGCGCCGACGAGCGTGACGCCGCCCGTGTTGGATACGGACTCCATGCAATCGCAACTGTTTTGGCAAAAACACTTGGAAGGCCTGTAAAAATCCACCGCGACGATACCGTCGTGTCGAGCGTTGCACAATTGCCAACATTCGGCGGCCGAGGAGGCGCCGTCTTCGTATTGGTCCAGCGCCGACGAACACCACCCGACTTGGTCGGTCTCGTATTCATCGTACGCATCGCTGCACCTCGCCGGGATCTCGCTCCCCTCGGCAACGAGGGTCGTACCCGACGTCGCGCCCAGCATGCACTCGCAGTCGCCACGGCAATAGCACCAAAAAGGATCTTGGAAATCGACGGCGGTGAGATTTTTGAAGCGCGACGCGCACGCCGACCAGCACTGCTGGGCCGTCCACGCGCCGTACACAAATCGCTGTATCGTCGCGGCGCAGTAGCCCACGTCTGCCGTCGCGTACGCGTCGTACGAAACGTTGTCTCCCAGCTGGTCGTCCTCCTCCGTAAAGAAGTCGTCGTCAAGGATCCAGTACCAAAAGTTAAAGTCGTCGCGGCCGTCGTCGTCGCGGACCGACGGAAGCTCGCAGACGCCGTGGTAGTCGAGTGACGACGTTTCGAGGCGGGTCGCGTTGTCGGGCGACCTCACCAACTTGTCGTTCGAGGCGCAAGCGGTGTTTCCAGCGCCTTGGTTCGTGTCGTACGTGAGTTGCCCTCGAGTCGCCGCGTTCAACATAGCGTTCGTCGCGTTGACGGCATCAAAAGGGAGTGCTTCGGAAAACTGTGCTATGACGCCCGCCACGAGCGGCGCGGCCATCGAGGTTCCCGAGAGTACGAGGTACTCGTCATCAATGACAGTCTCGTCGATGGCGTCCATGCGGCTCGAAAGCGCCGATCCAATATCCCTCCCTGGAGCCATGACGTCGACGCACGCGCCGTAGTTGGAGAAAGACGCGACGCGGTCGGCGACGTCCGTCGCGCCCGCGGCGACCGCCTTAGCAGCGGCCGCCGGCGAATAGTAGCACGCGTCGTCGCCGTCATTTCCCGCAGCCGCAACCGTCACCACACCGTAGTCTTCATAAAGGGACTCGATCGCTAGTGCCTCCATGCTCTTGGTCGAGCAGTATTCGGGGTCGCGCGAAACGCATTCGCCGCCCAGCGACATCGAAATTATAACGGGACCAGGCAACTTCCCATTCTCCTTGACCTCCGCAACGGCATCGAGCGCCGACAGCACCCAGTCGGTACTACCAAATCCAGTGTCGTTCAACACCTTCATGTGAAAAAGCGAGGCGTCGGGTGCCGCGCCGACCGTCGCGCCGCAGCATGTTCCTGAGACGTGCGTGCCGTGCCCGTTCCGATCGTTATTGTCGAGCTCATGCTGCGCGGGCTTTGTGGTCCAGCCCCAGCTCTCCTTGTACCTCCACGGCTCCCACTCGGCGAATGACGCAACGTTACGCACCTCGCGAGACCACCCCGAAGTAGCACTAGCCGCGGCAGCAGCAGCAAACTCGGCGTGCGTCGCGTCGAGACCAGTGTCGAGCACGAACACACTAGCACCGACTCCCGTTAACGAGAGAGATCCGTCCCCATCCAGAGGCAGCTCGTCCTGGTTGATGCGATCGACATTCCACCACACGTCGTTAACCGGGCGCGCGTACGAGTGCAGCGCTCGCACTTGGCCTACGCGTTGGACACCGCATACCGCCTCGAGCCCGCGCAGCTCGGCGACGGCGCCCTCGGTTGTCCCGTCAACCACGAGCGCCGGCAACTTCCGCAGGTGCTTGACATGCGCGCTCACGCTCCCTGAAAAGTGCGTGGCATTTGGGTCTCCGTGGCGCTTTGCGACGTGTCGAGCGACGCCTTCGCGATGCCCTTCCTCACACAGCCGAACGAAGTATCTCTGGGCTTGGCCTAAGCTGATCAACAATGTGGCGGCCCATCTCATGCTTCGTCACTCTGTGTGAATGACCAATAATGCGAAGGCCAAAAAATAAACGAAAACGAAAGAAACAGTACGTAACAATACTACCTGGAACAGCATGACCCTAATACGTCAATTTAGCTAAACGCTGCATATATTGTTAGATTTAGGCGGAGGTTTGGGGGGAGTGTTAGGGCATACTGTGAATGACGTCATCCATCCTCGCACCCTATCGATAATCGCGCCCAGCAAGACGTCACACTTCGTCGCGGCGGCAGCATGCGTACGACCTACGGACGGGGTCCGTCCTCTCTTCGCCTGCCGCGCGGCTCGGCGATGACCCCGACTAGGCCCCGCCTTTCAGACACCCCTCACGTCTTTACCCCGAACACCTAAGCGGGATACCCACTTCCGCCTTACTCGCACATTCCTCATGTCTCCACACAACGCACCAAAACCATCAAACCCCCGCACGCACACCCCCTCTCTTAGCAGTCGACCTTTAAAGGACATAATCCTTCTACCACTAGGCTCATATCAGTCTCGTCATTAAGCCAAGGTTCACTCTACCACGGCCATTAAAGGTCGACTGCTTAGAAGGGGGACCGGGCTTTGGTGGCTTTACCAGGCTATTCAAAAAAAACGACTGCTAGGAGACGGGGTGCGACCAGGGTGCGGGCGTATGTGAGTTGTGTGGGGACTTGAGAAACGCCGGGAAAGCGAAGGTATCACGTTCAGGGGTTCGGTGGACTGTGTGGAAACGCGAGGGACGCCTAAAAAGCGGGGCCTAATCGGGGTATTCGCTGAGCCGTGGGATGGGCGAAGAGAGGGCGGGTCCCGCCCGTAGGTCATTCATTATGCCTGCTGCCGCCGGACGTACGTGCGACGAAGTGTGGCGTCCAGCTAAGCTCGGGCGGCCTGGGTGGGGCCGTCCGAGGCGGCGACATGGCTGAAGGTGGTGAGGGAATTGCAAATTACCGGTTTAAGGAAAGACTTGAGAGGACGGCGAAGAAGAAAGTTGTTTAGGCGTCCAATTTTGAACGTCGAAATCGGCGCAAGGACCTCGCGATCATTCCTCCTGATCCAAGATGTCGGGATCTATCGGGACAGCAGCTAGTAGAACAGGGGGATGGAAAACGCGCGCAACAACAAGCAACAAGCAACAAGCAACAAGAAACAAGAAACAAGCAACAAGCAACAAGAAACAAGAAGCAATAACAACTTTAACGCGAAAATCGCCCCAATAGCAAGCGGACGAAAGCGCGCAGACGACTAACAATTCTAGATAGCGGCGTCCGACAAACGCAATATCAACCTAGATCCCGAGTCTTGGATGAGGGTCCTTAGTTTATGGCCGGCTGCTAAGCGAGGGCGTGTTGAAAAGCCGACTGCTTAGTGATGGAGGGAAGTACGGGAGAAAGCAAGGGCCCTTTGTAGCCGGCTCCGGAGTGAAAAAAGAGAGTACGATAAGAGCCAGGTATAAAAGCTGACCCACGGAACTGAAGCGGTAGATGTCTAGCCGCCCGCAAGGGTGCATGGTCGCAGGTGTGTGGAGCATGCAAGTCGAGTTGAACAGTCGGCACATCCAGATGTACAAGTGCCGGGGAGGGGGATATTGGTGCGCTAACGACCTCGCTGACATGACCCAAATCTGAGCTTCATATCTTGATGGTCCTTGGACATGGGACGACATTTAAATGACACTTCGCACCATGAAGTAAATTCGAGTCTAGGACATATCATTATGATCTCAGAGGAGTACGACCTTCCTCAAATCAAATAGTATAAGATAAAATAAGCCAAAGCTTGTTGCACCTTTTCGAACACCTTACGTAAAAAGTCTGATAACCCTTTGAGCATTACCCTTATCTCCTTGGGCATTTTCCTCAACGGCAAACAGTACAAGACTGCTAAAATCGGCATGCACGCGGAGCCGACGAGCAGCACTTTGGCTGACGGGCTCTTCTTCGAAACTCCAATTCGAGCGTTAACCATGAGGCTGACCAAATAGGATACTGCGAGAGTCCAGTTGGTGACAGTAGAGACAATTTCGTCTCCCAAGTAGATGAAAGGATGAAAACAGTTGTACAACAAGATGTAAAACATCGAGACGGATAGCGCAAGCGCCATTTGGAGCCTCGAGCCGGGCCAGCACACGCTAATGATCGCCGTCAGAAACAGTCGCCTCACAAGCTCGAGACACTCCCACCCGTAGCAGTCCACGCGATATCCTGACCACAAAAATTGGAAGGTGAACGCATCGTGCTGGGCACCAAGCCGTCTCGCGCGAGACTCGGCGGCAAGTACTTGGTGTAATTTGGATGCTTTGAGGTATTCGATCTCTGCAGGCGAAAGGTCACTCCAGAGGGTAGTGCGTTGGCGGAGGACGTCGTCCCAATACTCTTTGGGCGCATCCCGCAGGTCGTATTTGTACTTCAACAACAAGCTAGAAAATAAAACAAGGATTAAGCCGACGAGTACGACAGAAAAGCAGCCGAAAGGGAGTATTCTGTTTGTGTATTTCGCGCCGTCGCAGTTGATATCACGCGCGGCACGCAAGAAGCTCTCCGAGTTTTCGGAGCCGTGGTCGTAGCTGTCGCAGACGAGCGACGAAATAGCCGAGAATGCGCACGTTGGAAGGGCGAGGTACGAAAAAAATATGGCCAGTTGGAATGCGAATCGACGGCTGTCGTGCTCGAAGTCGACGCCTAGGCTACCGTCTCCGTACAGACGGCGCCGCAGGTAAGGTAAAACCAGCCCGAGGCACCATAACAGGGCGATCGCCGCGAACGGGAACAGTTCGACAACAACAAGGCGCAGAAAAAAATAGTTGGGATTCGATATGTTGTGAAAGAGACAGCGAATCGGCATAAACTTGTCCAAATTCAAGCCACAAAGACCCATGATCCTCGTAAGTACACCGTAGATTGACGGCATCTCGAAATCGTCTCCAAACACGTCCGGCATCGCCGCGAGCATCTATTAAGGAAAGAGAGATGTTTAAAAAAAAGCGTCCAACGTGCGATGCACACCTGATAGAGCGCCACAAGTTGCTTCAACGTGACCAGCGCCGTGCCAGCGTGCCACCTTTGCCATCTCTTTCACGAGTGATAGTGTTATTATACGGCACGCGCCTATCCCAGGACCCAAAATCATAGTTGACGGAAGCGTTGCCAGCGCCTTGGGCGTTCACCGCTGGGCTCTGGATACTCGCTTGAAATCCTTCAGGATTTCTTGAATAAAGTGTAGCATCCTCAACGACTGCGAACGAAATTTAGGCACACTTTCGTCACGAAAGAAGAAGAACCGCAATTATTAATGATCACAGCAAGGGACGCATAAACTCACACCAGCGTACGATGTCGTGGCCATGACGTGTAGCTATGGCGCAGCACACGCACAGCAGCACGAACCCGCCGATCGAGGCGAGCAAGATGCGCGTAGTGCGCCGCAGCGATTTGTCGCAACGGTTGCAGCGGAGTCGGCCATCGCTTCCGGCTCGTGGGTAGTAGCGCAGCTCGCAGGCCCCGCACGCAACCCCGGTATAACTGCGCCACGCAACAAAGTGAAGGGCCTCGAGGACCATCGTCGCACCCTTTCGCACACGACGCGTCGCCAGTTACATTCCCGCCAGGGCAACCACTTCCCTTTGACGGACACATGTAGGTCTTTTCGGAGGTTGCGGTCGTGCGGAAGCGGCGCTTGTTCACGGGCACGAACTTGAGGGCAAGGCCCAGCTCGGAACAGTCCATTCCTGAAGTAAAAAAAGGGCGACGTCAAGAGAAAGACAGACAGACCGACAGACAACCGAGTAGATCGATTACCTTGGTTGCACGCGTGACAGCTGTCTTTCCACCAATATTCGCCGACCTGCGGTACCGTATGAGTTGGAGTAGTCTGGTTTCTTCTTCGACACGGCTTTGCGAACGTCGCACAGAGCGCACCACGAGGTTGTTGTCGAGACAGGCTCTTGGACAGTCCCCGAACGACATTCGTCGAGATAAACAAAGAATTGCTCTTCGGTCTCTTGGAGCGTCGCAAACGGCGAATTGACAACGACGGTCACGCGACTTCCGGGGGCCAAGGTGATCGTCGCGGTCTCGAAGGTCGCGACGCCCGCGGCAAAGAGTTTGACGTTGTTCGAAATCGTAGCGTTGGGCGGGCTGCGCACTTCGGCGATAGCGGTAGCTTCCTCGTTCACCGCCGTGGCCCGTTGGTCGAATGCGTCAACCAGCTCGACTGCGAGTGTGCTGTTGTCCCCTATCGCATATCCGCTCCGCGCGCTGACTACGGTTTTGTCATCCACGGCGTGCAGACGGCGAGCAGGCGTAGCCATCCTCGGACCGTAGCGCGCGGTGTTGGTGTCCAACCCGAGGATGATGCCCTCGGGGGGAGTGTCGTCGACGCCGTCATCAATGAAAATCGCCCCACCGCCTCCTTGGTTTGCCGTGTTGTATTCCAGGACCGACGATGGCACGGCAACATCCGAATCCCCAACGACGACGACGAGCCGCTCTGACTCGCGGCCTCGCACGGCAGAGCCCTCGTACACGCGCGTACTCGCGCCGTCGCGCGAGTGGAGAATCAGGCGGTAGGTGCCGTTCCACCAGCTCTCCGCAAGCGTGTCGTGTGCCTGCAGCGCGTACGCGCCTTGCCGCAAGCAATAGTCGTACTCGACGAGAGCGCCGGCTCGCGGCGTCACTCTCGCGACCTCGCTTCCCAATGAGACGTCGCGCAGCGACACGTATCGCTCTTCGTGGATGTAGCACGCGCACCCCGCGCACGCGTCCGCAAATGCCGCCGCTGATTGTTGGAATTGAACAAGCTCGGCTTCATTACTCAGGCCGGTTTCCAATTCACCTTCCAGGAAGGACTCGAGACCCAAACTCGCGACCAAGTCAACCAGAGACGCGCCCGTCGTCGATGTGTTGTCGAGGCCGAAGGCCGCAAAGGCTTGGTACGCCGCACAGCCTGCCGCAAGCACGTCGCACGTCGTATTGATGCCACTCCCGAAGTCAAACGGCGAACACTTGGCCGTCGTGAAGCGAAAATCGATTTCGATAGTCGCGTTGGCGCAACCGTCGCCCGACACAAACGAAACCGACGATTCCGCGGTGTCGAGCATCGCGAGCGCGCCACCATTCTTGGCACGGTTTGCCACAAAAGCGACGCCTTGGAGATCGGCATTCGACGAACGAACCGCGAGCCCCCCACCGGACCCCCGGACGCCATTCTGGTCGAATGACACGTTCGAGAGCGCCACGGTGATGTCGTCGCGCACGTCGACGACGGCGAGCGCGCCACCCTCGTCGACAGCAGCGTTGCCTTGGAGCACGCAGTCGTCGATGGTCGCGCGCGAAATGCCCTTCAGTCTGGCGAATCCACCCGACCCGCTCGCGTTGCATCCGCGCGCGACGGTCCCGGAAATTTCGACGACGCTCAAGGTAGCCGCGTCTACCGCGCCGCCGTCGGTGGCTGCGTCCATCTCAAACGTCGCGTTTGTAACACTTATAGTCGCGAGCTCGGCGACATAAATAGCCCCGCCGCCGCCGTCTTTCGCCGAGGCGCTCGTTGCGACATTCGACTCGAACGTGGTGTCGTCGACTTGCGCGACCGTAGACTCCGAGAGTGCGACGGCGCCGCCGCGGTACGCGCTGTTGTGCTCCCATATCAACGGCGGACGCGGCGCGGTCTTTTCGAACGGGACGGTAAAGGCGCGCCTTGCCTCGTGCTCGCCCTCCACGAGACTCAAGAAGACGTTCGCGTCGTCGTCGTCATCATCGTCAGGGTCGTTGAGTGCGGCAGTTGCGCCCCCCCACCCCAACGCATCGTCAGAATAGCCTTCGAGAACATACGCAGCGCCGACCGCGAGGCACACGTGATAAACTGTCTCGCGGCCGACGTCCTCGTTGGTCAGCGCGAAAAGCATCGAGTGGCCGCGGACGTCGGGCTCGTTCTCGCGGAGGTCGCCCGTCGACACGAGCACCGAGAGTTTTGTGCTCTCTTGCGCCGTCAAGTCGAGCGCGAGCTGATAAAAATGGCACGCCGAGCTCGTGTAGAGAGTACTCGACGCGCCTTGGAGCGAGACGCCGCCGCCGTCGCCAACCGCCGAATTCCACGCAACGCGCACCCCCCCGCGAACCACCACGTTACTGTCCTGCGCGTGCACGCCACCGCCACGGCCGCCAGCGGTGGATTTCAGCAGCGACGTCGTGTCCAAGAGCCGCACGGTCGAGCTTGTCGTCGCGAGGACCGCTCCGCCGTCAGACTCTGCCACGCACGTAACCAGTGAGGCCCAGTTAAGCAGCGTCAACGTCGATCCCCCCTGGACGTGTGCGGCCCCGCCGCGCCCAGCGCGGCACGTTGCGATACTCGCGCGCCCGCGGAGCACGACGCGAGACGAGGACTGCGCGAACACCCCCCCTCCGGTCTCGCCGGCCCTCGAATCGGCGACGCGCGTCTCTCCAGACAGCTCGATCAGGGCCCCCGATGTGCCGTAGACACCTAAAAGACAAAAGCTCGTGGGGAGCGAGGGAGGGACACACCTCCGCCGGAGACGGCGGCGCTGCAGTTCGCGATCACGGTGCGACCCCGAAGCAGCATCGTCGTCGCATCCGAGTAGACCCCGCCCGCGTTGCTCTCGGCCCAGCAGTCGGTGACTCGAACGTCAGTCAAAGACAGCGTCGACGTCGGGTTAAATAACGTGCGGCCTTGACCGTGGATGCCGCCGCCTTGATACGATGAGCACATGTGGAAGGTCGAGTTGACGGCCGCGATGTACGCGCTGCCGGCGTGCACGCATCCACCCCTCAGACCCGCGTAACTTCGGAGCATCGCGGCATCATGGACGAACACGGAAGCGTTGTCGTCCGAGTACAACGACCCGCCGTCGACGGACGCGCTGCAGTCGACAAACGTACTGTTGCCAATCGTCACGCGTCCTCCTACGGCATAGAGACCACCGCCATTTGTGGCCGAGCATGCATCGATCAGAGTCCCGGTCAACGCGACCGTGGCGTTAGGCTCCGCGAGGATCCTAGAGCAGGAGCGGTGCAAACGCGAATGATTAACGGTTTCGTTCGTACCCGCCTCCAAGCGTGGCCGAGCAACGTGATATTCGGCTGCCGTGCGTGACAAGCACTGCATTCCCCTCGAGGTAGATCCTGTGCATAGCGACTCGTCAACACTGATGATGAAAACACTAGAAGAAAGAGACGCTGGAGGCGTGAGACCCGCCGCCCACGCCTTGAGTGCTGCAGTTGTGGACAGACGCGCGTTCTCCGAGTCGGACCCAAGATCCCCGGGGTGCGTAGATGCCTGCAGCCGTGTCCGTTGCGGTGCAGCTTTCGATGGCGGCGGCGTCCGTGATGGTAAGAGTCCCGTTGATGGCAACTAAGATCGTGGCATACGTCGACGAAGCTCGGGTGACTCTCGCCCGGTCGCGGAAGACGATGGCTGTGTCGCTAATCGCCCCGATGGCCGCTCCTGCGAAGGCCTCGCAGTCAGCGAGCGTCGCATTTACCGAGAGAAGAACGTGACCACTTTCGGCGGAGACACAGCCACCAAAAAACGGGGAGAAGCAGTAGCCGATGACAGCGTCGTCGCGCATCGTCAAATTTGTGTAGGTCGAAACACAGCCACCCGACCCAATGAGTGTCGAGCACGATTCAACGCGCGCGTGGTCACGCAATACGACCGTCCCGGCTGAGATACACCCGCCATCCAAGCCAGCCGTCGAGCGCGCAACACGCGAGCGATCGCGCAGCTCGACAGATGTACTAGTCCCATAAACCAGATCGCCACCCATGACGCCGCCGCCGACGCCGGTGCTATCGTCGGCGGAGCAGTCCACAATTTCGGCATCGTCATGCATCACGAGTCGTCCTGAGCCCAAGTAGACGCCACCCGCGTACGTCGCACTGGTAGCCTCGACGATGCGCGCGGCGTCGCGAAGCTCGACCATGGTCGAGCCCGGTGCCGCGTATATACCACCGCCGAAAAGAGTAGCAGCACACCTGAAGAGTGTGGCATTGCCAGTTAGCAGAACGAGCCCAAGACTCGCGATGCAGCCGCCTGACAAAGCGGAACTTCCGCTCACAATGCCATTGAAGAAGACCACGACGGAACTCTCGGCGCCTTCGACGGCGCCACCAGTACCTTCCGAAGTGCAGTTCTCCAGTCGAGCGCCGTCGCGCACCGACGCGATCGCGCCCACGTCAGCGTAGATGCAGCCGCCGTTCCCATAGGCGCTGGCAGCTGAGATGACGGCATTCCCCTCGAGAATGGCGGACGCGTCTTCGCCGAGAAACACCGCGCCCCCGTCGCCTTGCGACGCCGTCTCTGTGATGCGCGCATCGTCGCGAATTACCAGGTGCCCGTTGTCGACAGCGACAGCGCCGCCGTTTCCCGAATAAGATATGCTTGACCTGAGCGTCGTGGTTCCGCCCAGAGTTGTCGTCCCCTGCACGTAAATCAAACCCCCGTCGAAAAATGAGCCGGACGTTTCGAGGAGACTATCCTCGACGACCACCGACCCGGCACCGGCGAGAACGCCGCCGTTCAGCGAGAAGCAGGAAAACGCAGTCACGTCGCGGAGGTGCGCAGTTCCGTCCACCAAGATGGCGCCGTTGCCATACGTCGTGCAGTTCCCAACGCTGACGTTCGTCATATTCAACGTCGACCCGGCGTTGGCCGCGACGCACCCGCCGTCGCTCAACACCAAGGTGGTAGGATCGGCGCCGACGAGGTCGATGTGTTCCACGCTAAGCGCGCCGTCAACCACGAGAAGTTGACTGCCACTCGATACCACGGACGCGCGGCGATCCAAAGGCCACGACGTCAGCCGAACGAATATATCGGCGGGAATATACAGCGAGGAGCTCATTACCACCGTCGTGCTCACGCCGATCCAGCATGAACCCGAGCAATTGTACTCCTCCAACGACACCGGCGCAGCCTCCATGATCACGTCGGGCTGCGCGCCCCTGACCATCGCGATCCAAAGCCACCACCACCACCTCAACATATTGAGTATTCTCAGAGTTCCACCGAGCCTATGGGATTTTCAGGGCGCGGCGCGAAAATTCGATATCCTTACTTCTAAAAAGGAATGCGGAGGTGTCTATCTCTAATCCCTACAACGACGCGCCGAGATTTATGGATACATCTGTAAATTCATTATATACTATTATCTGCTTACGGTCGCATGTTATTATTATTCCGGAGAAGATATAACTCTCAAAATGTATTTGTACATAGTATTTATTTATTACAAAAGTTCAAAAAGCCGAAATTGAAGTTTTCGTGTCGTTGTTCCTTGGTACACCTTTTGCGCAATGCGACATCGACGCATCGCCTGGCGCGGCTTACATACGGCGCCGACGAAACCTCGGTCGTGTGGTCGAGCCCAAACGGCCTGTCGGCACCAGACGATGTTTTGATCAACGACGCTTTCAGGTACTCGAGACTTCTTCCGCAGCACGATCTCCAACTTGGGCGACACGGACGAGCTCATCGACTTGCCGCTGGGCGAGGCCGTAAGGGCGCTTCGACTGCGAGTAGACGCCAAAACGAAGCTCTTTCTTTTGACGGGCAGATTGCGACGGCGAACAAGCAGTGCCGGAATCTACGACCTCAACATATGCCCAGATTCGTCGGGTCGAGGTGATGGCGTGCGGGTCCAAGTTGAATTCTTTAAACCCGCTCTCGCTCTTGCTCGTCGTTGGAACGGACCACTGCGAAGCTGAGCGCCTGTGCTTCAACGGCACTTGCACAGCTCTTGCTAAGAAGATGCTACGACGATCCTGTGGACTGCAGTACGTTCACGATCGAATCAATGTGTTTTGCAGCCGACTGCACTGCCAGATACGAGTGGGAGAAGAGCGAGAAGAACGACGGTGAAAAAGGCGAGGAAGTCGCATATTCTATTTGATTGATGACGACGATACGACTGCTGTGACGTTCCGTGGACGTGCCTCACCAGTCCAACTGGTCGAAAGTCGAGTCAAGCGACATCGCATCGACCGCCACGGACCCGGGGTGCGCAAACCGCTTCTCTTAAGCCAAGGTCCCCCTCTATCATAGCTACACTTGACGACCCCAACCCTGGCAGGGGCCACATATTGTGCAAGCCCATGACGAATATTCTCAACGAGTTCGACATCTACATATCTCGTTCCAAGGCGCATCGGGGTCATGTGGGACGTATCTTATCAGGGCTCTTTAAAAACGCGGGCGATTATTGCAGGATTTGATTGCTTTGGCACCAGCTCCCTGGGTATTAAAAGGTCGACTGCTAAGAGGGACGCGAGCACGCAGGGCGCTCAGTTGTCTTGGAAGAAGTGTGGATCCGTGAGTGGTGCCTGAAAGGCGGATGTGCCCCGATGCCAAGTCGCCCCTCGGAGGGTGGGTGTCCAGTACCCGGGTGCGGGGATCCCCTTAGTACCCTCTGAGCCGCCGCCACGCGCGTGTCGACATACCCGGGTGCACAAGCGGATGTGGGTATACGCGGCAGAATCTCCTTACCCGTCGCAACTGGAACCCCTGCCTCCCCGGGCCCTCCTGGTACCCGGATCGGCGCCGTACCCGCGTGTTTTATCTACCCGGGTCGGCGAAGTACCCACGTCGAAGACGACGCCGTACCCTCGACATACCCGCATCGTCGGAAGTCCCGTACCCGTCTCGCACCCGCATCTCAAGTGTGCTAGTTATGACTGTTTTGACGACCACGATGGTCGCGTGAGTAGCAGCGCGCGTCGACTGTCAAGGGCCGTACACCGCCACCCGCGCGGCCGCCCACCCCAAGAACAAACAACGGAAAAGGTTACGGTGGGCGGCCAGCGGTGGGCTGGGCGGTCCGCGCCCCGCGCGCCCCGTCGCGCGCCACGCAGCAGGCGCGAAGAGGAGACTCGTCTGGCAAGGCCGGCGGGTGCTTTCGCGACGAGAGAAGCGAGAGAGACGGAGTAGAGAAGAGAGGGACGACACGGGAGGGCAGCGGGAAGGTGGAACGTACAGCAGCAAAGGAGCGGCGGGAACAGGGAGGCACGAAAAGGAGCGGTGGGACACGACAAAACTCATGAAGAAGAGAGCGCGGACAGGCAGAAGAGGTGGACATACTTGAAACAGGGCTATTTTTTTAAAAGGAAGTCGAGGCCCTCGTTGCAACGTTGACTTCGGCGGAGTCCGGCGCGAGGTCGCCGTCGGCGCCCTCGAGAAGGAAGTCGCAGTCCTCAAACCCCTCGTCAAACCAGTACGGGACGTTGACGCGAGCTCTCGTCACGAATGTCTCATCGTTCTCAGACGCGCGCTCCAACTGCTCGAGGGCTTCAGCGTACTCGTCGGGGTGGAGGTCCTTGCGTACATCCTCGGCCAGTTGTTTGTCTCTGCGCGCCACAGCGCCCGGATTAAGGAGTAAATTCGGGCGCTGATAAAAGCAGCTCAGATTTGCGAGGATCGGAGCGTCGAGCGGAAAGTAAGAGCTAGGGTGAGTAGGAGGAAGGGCGTTGACGCAGGCCGTAGGGGCACGGCGCTGAGATTGGCCTACACCCAATGCATCGAGCTGGCCTCGACCACGGACCCAGGCGGTTAGCTAGGCCCACGAATCAGGTCTTAGGAGTAAACAAGTGCAGGCCAGTAAGTTCACCTAGTCCCAATCTCTAACCCCAGTAAATTCGGCGTAAACCCAATCTCTAACCCCAGTAAGTTCGGCGTAAACCCACACTCACCCCACTCTCCTGCGAGCTCGTCGCTCTCACCCCCGCCAATCAAAGCTGCTTTGATCCGCACACGCCGCCAAGCTTTGAGTTTACTCTAAAAGCCCCAGTAAGTTCACACTTGGTCTCAGTAAGTTCACCTGGTCACTAAGTTCTTCTAGTCCCAATCTCTAACCTCAGTAAGTTCACCTGGTTCCAGTAAGTTCACCTGGTCCCAGTAAGTTTACCTATAGTGCGCGTGTAGACGCTGGGAGGGGGCTTATCAGTATTGCGCAGCACGTGTGGAGTAGGGTGGAGTCGTCGACCAAGAAGAGGATATCCTCGGGGTTGCCGATCGACAGAGAGCCACGTAGAGCTGGACGTGGCAGAAGACGGGCTTCGCCAAGAGGATGCCGACCTCGCGGGGCGTCTGGCCCTGGCTCTTGGTGATCGTTTGGCGTCGGCGGGCCTTACGGGATACAGGTTGGAGGAGCCTCGGTGACAACAACACGATCGATCATGTATCCGGTACCGTTGCAGTGGCCGTGCGACGGGTCGAGGTTGCGAAGACTTTGAGGTCGCGATCAAAGTCAGCATGCCGTTGGTTGTCAGGGAGTTCAAAACTCGACTCTTGAGAGCGAGGCGTCGTCTTCCGACCCAGCCTAGTCAGCCGAAAAGAACTCCGACGCCTCGTCTCCGGGAAAAAAAGGCCGCGGTCATGCGCGCGTTGTCAGCATCGACAACATCGTTTCGACGGGGCGTGAGAATGGCGCGCTGAAAGAGCCGCCGCGGGTCGTGGAAATAGTCTGCGAGGTCGCCGTAGACGGCTTGGAGGATCACTGTCTGGCTCTCGTGCCTACCTGATCCTTACTCCCGCGC
The DNA here is from genome assembly GCA_029834535.1 of Chrysophaeum taylorii. Lineage (NCBI taxonomy): Eukaryota > Pelagophyceae > Pelagomonadales > Pelagomonadaceae > Chrysophaeum > Chrysophaeum taylorii. The sequence continues at coordinate 140,477 of JAQMWT010000078.1, forward strand.
CTACCTGATCCTTACCCTAAATCGAGGGACAAACAAACAGACAGACAGACAGACAGACAGACAAACATCTGTCGATTAGTAGTTAGGACTCAAAGGTTAAAGTGCGGATCTTGTGCTGATTGTAAAGTAGCTTAGATTGGCTTTTGATCAGGGTTTAGGATCAGGTAGGCGAGTACCGGTTGCTTTTGGAATGTTCGTGTGTCATCGCGATGGACACTCTCCCCGACGAAGGCCCTTCGGCGCGGCGGGTCTATGTGCTTTGCGTGGGATTCGTACGCGCAGGTGACCTGCAAGAGAGAGGAGTTTCATGGACTTCGAGCGCGGTATCGCCATACCTTCGGGATCATGGGCTACGACGCGACATCGCAGGAATGGAGGAGCGACATTGACAGGCTTGCGCCCGGGCGACACGCAGAGTGCTTCGCGATGGAAGCGCAGCAGAAGGACGAGTGGGATCCTCTACGTCGGGCGCTGACTCGGAAGATCAAGAGAGGCGGTGCGAGCGCGGATGTCTGACTGAAATAGGTCGGGGTCGAGAAAAAGCAGGGGTGTGAACGCAACACTCTCCAGAAAGAGATCGACGCCTTTGAGCAGGAGATCGCAGAGCTCAAGGCCCGGCTGGACGACCACCTGGACGCTTCTGTCGCAGCACAGCTGCATCGAGTTGCGATTTGGTTCAAGATCCAAGGCCTCGAATGTTCCGTCGACCAGCTGCGAGCCGCCTACGACACGTGCCTGATGCGTCTCCGGACCCGTTGCTCTCGACGCTGAGTGTTGGATTTCCCCAGCGCGTTCGCCCTTTGGGTCGAGGTGGACAAGCGCTCGGACATTGGCCGATCTCTCCGTTGGCGGGCAAGGAGCTCGACCGATCGCCGCCGCCGCTGCCGCTCGCGCCGTGCGCGCGCCCAAAATGTTCCATGTCGAGATTCGAGGAGGAGGGAAACAACGACATCGCGCTCCCCGGTCCGACCGTCGACGTATCGACCTGAGAGCGCCAAGCTGCAGCCGTAAACCATCGATCGCGCCGCGACGCCGGCTGGGGAGAGGTGAAAAGCGATGGCGACGGCGACGATACTCACGCTGCGCCGTCGCCGGCAGCTGTCGACGACCGTCTCCGTCCATAAGACTGCGCTCTGGCCGTGCGGATCGGGTTTGACGTCCTCGGCGCCATCGAGCGCGCTGCCACTCTGTTGGTCGCCCGCGTTCCTCGACGACTGAATGTCGACTTTGCCTTCTACAAGTTCGTCGAGCACGTCCGAATTGAAGTTAAACTATATTGCGGGGTCGGGCCACTTCGAGTGTTTGCAAGGGACCAGGTCGAAGTAAGCACGGCACGAACTTCGCGGGGTTTGAGATTTGGGATCAGATGAACGTACTGGCCTGCACTTGTCTAACTCTCTGAGCCACATGTGCTACGCGCTTCGATGTCTGGGTCCAACGCGCTTCGATATCTTTTGGATTCGTTTTCGGCCGCAGCAGCGTCGCTCGCGAAGTGAGGGTTTTCAGGTTCGGGCACGTCGGTATTCAGGACTGGTTCTGGTTCGGGGTACGTCCCGGGTCCGGGTACGTCCCAGGTCCGGGCACGTCCCGGGTCCGGGCACGTCTCGGGTCCGGGTAATGCCCGCCCCGGACCATCGGGAATCGCACCCACACCCGGAAATTCGCCGGGTATACCCGAATGGCCGGTCACCCGTATGAACGAGAAGCCGGGTACCGGGTACGGAGGGTATTGGGTACACCCGATGGTCAAAAGAGTCCAGAAACGCACTGAAACATACTTAAATGACCTCTTGCCATGTGGGTGTCCCCGCCCACCGTACCCACTCTCGAGCGTACCCGCACCCTCCGTGTACCCGCACCCATCATGTACCCTCCGTGTGCCCGCACCCACCATGCACCCTCCGTGCACCCAGACCCATCATGTACCTGTACCCTAATAAGCCCCAAAAGAGTGCGTTTTCTGGGTGTAACCGGACCCGCCGTACCCGTACTCGTAAAACCCGCCCCATGCGGGTTTCCCTACCCGGTTTTTTTGGGAATCCCTATACTCGTATGGGACACGCGGCGGCGGCGCCCTCCTGGGTTTCTCGGCCGACCCTATTTTCATACTCTAATTTAGCGGGCCCTCTTCGACCCGTTCTTCACGGAGCTCTTAATTTCAAGAATGTGTACCCACCAGTAAAACCCCCCTCCACGCACTTGCGTTCTTAGTTTCGCGACCCCTCCTTTTGCCGTCGACCAGCAAGAACCCACAAAATATCGTTCGTTCTTCACGAAAAAAGCCCCCATTTCCGCTACGTTTTTCTCTGATTTTGTGGCACGCGTTACATGATGGAGGCCGATGGGAAGCGCTATCAAGCACGCTGGAATGACGGCCTGTTCGGGAAGTCTGGCATCTTGCTGCGACCTTTTCCAAGCGTTTTTTCTCGTGTGTCCCTCCTTAGCCACGCGTGCCGCTATTATCTCTGCTTCTTCTCTTTCTATTTGAACTCTTCATGCGTCACCCCTTCTTGTGCCTTTCTTCACCTTCCTTAATCTCCATTTTGCCCAGCTCCCTTCTTCGTACTTCTGCCGTCGTACGCCTGTGCGTTCTTACTTTTTGTTACCCTTTACGCTCATGAATTTCGGCTTTTTGAGCTAGGGAGTTGCAAAACGAAACAGGAAGGGCGAGTCAAGAGGAGCAAGGAGGTCGGCGAAGGGTCGACGAAGGAGCAGGAGAGGAGGAAGCTGACGAAAGCTAGAAGCACAGAGAGACAGTCAAAGAATCCGTGGAGAAGAGAGACAGGGTATGACTACGGTTTGAAGCGGGCGTAGCACACACCCCAGATAGGCCGACAGTCCCATCGGTCTTTGCATTATTGTTTTGAGAGAGTTTCCGCACATTAAAAACCCGAGATGCTGCACAGTCCCGATCACCTCGACCACCCGATCGAAGGCGTCTAGGCGATGTCGCGACTTTCCGGGCGAAGCTCGCGCAGTTTGCTGAGCGGGCCCCCGAGGCCGGGTCGATTCCTCCAACTGGAGCCTACAGTAGAAGTGAGGTAAAACTAACTAACTAACTATCTAACTAGAGGCCAGTCCAATGCATCGGGCGTAGGCTAATCCCAGTTGGGGGCGGGCTAAGGCCGGGTGATGCAAAGGAAAATGTTTGCGACGAGATGGTTGTCAATCAAATCGCGGTCTCCGCGTCGCATGGCGACAAGCGTCAACTCTCGCCCGACGCTTTCAGCGCCCCTCGTTTCTCGGCCCCGTGACTCTGATCCTGCGCGCCACGGCGCTGGGATCAGCCTACGCCTCTTGCGCTGGGCTGGCTTTTAGTTAGCTATAGCTTGTTGAGACCCCGGCCGTACGTGAACTATCTTAGCCTCGTTTTTGAGACCGCGGACATTCAGACCGAGGCGATAAAAGAGAAGGTAATCGTAATGCGTTTATGGACGCAACTCCAGACGAGCTGCAAAACAAAGAAGATGCTACATCTTAGGAGAAGGCAGCTGAATGTTTAGAGCAGATGCGAAACGTCCAGTGCATCTGTAGAACATCCAGGTGCGCGCGACGCCGGGGAAGAACCATACCTTTCCTATCCACATAGGCTCGAGCCTCTAGGTGGCGCTGGCGAGAGTCCTTGCGACGGGGTTAGCATCAACCTCCGAACTAGCTGACTAGGCTATAGCGCCCCGGGAGTCTGTCTCGACGCGGGGGTGATATTGAAGGTCGCCTTGCGCTTGGTCAAGTGCCTGCCTGCGGGTTATTAGAATATGAAGGACTATCATCAAAACGAAGAGGACACCGAGGTGGCACTGGCGTCGCCTGCGATGCCGTAGGGGTAGTCGATGATGTGTGTGCCAAGGCGACACAAATCTTCCGACGAAGGCGCCAGCCAGAAGCGCCGGTTGGGCTGTACCAAGGGATGTCGCGGTTTCAGCCACATCACGCGCACCTCTCCGCGGACGGCGAACTCGAGCTTGCTTGCGTCGCGCGACATGACGACAGCTTCGTGCCAAAAGGGCCTGCGACTCGAATTAAGAGGACCCCGCGACATGCGGACCAGCCGGACTCTTCCAAGCGGACTTCGCAGAAATCGCCAGCACGCAGATAGTGTCTCCACTTGTTCGTGCGAGCGTGGAGCCGTTGGAGCTTGGTATGATCCGAGCGATCTATCCACCTACACGGGTGCGTGACACCACGCGATAGAGGATAAAGAGACGCACGTGTCCCATTTACTGGACCAGCCTCGAAAATGCACTTTGAGGGCGCCCGAGTCAATATCGGTGACGATGGCGTCGTACCACTGGTCCCCCATGAGGCGTGCGTCGACGACCGCGCCAACATCGAGTGTTCGTCGCCACGCAGCGTCAGCAGCGTCGACGCGCCCCTCCACCGCAACAAAGCAGCACTGCACCGAGGCATCCCGCGTGGTGTGCTCGAGGCGGGCACGAAGGACTGCTAACTCGGCCTCGGCTCTCGCCAAGTAGTGGGCCTGGGCGAAGACGCGTCCGATGGCCGTCAAACGTATCATCATGCGCCGAGCGCATGTTTGGATCGCGATTGCGGCAGCGCGATACGTGGCAAACAGCACAATCTCTCGTCGCCTGCGCGCGTTGGCCTGCAAAGCTAGGATCGCGGCTCGCGCTCGCGCATAGCTCTTCGCGGCGATACGTCGCCTTGCAAGTGTTTGTAGGCTGCGCGCCGAGGCTCGGGCGCGTGCGAGCGCGTGCCAATGAACTCTCGCGCGCGCGCGCGCCTGGACGCGGACGGCCGCAGTCTGCGCCGCCGCTATCGTTGTGGTCGTCGCCCACATGCGACTAGAGGCTTGAAGCACGAGAACTGCACGCTTCATGCGCTTCGTCGCGCGACGTGCAGCGAATCCCCTGACGAGGTTCTGCGCGATACGCGCGAGAGGCTCCCGCATGGGTAGCCGCAGCGCCGTTCGCAGCAACGTTCCCACTTCATCGACGCGGCGACGGAGTTCGGCGTTTTCGGCGCGGAGCTGCACCACCTCGGCTCGCACCGAGCCGTCGCTTGAATCGCTGTCGCCGTCGACCACCACGAACTTGCTGCTGCAGCTCATATCGTCTTCCGTTATTAGAGGATTCTTTTTTCTTTCTTTGAGTCGAATTATTATTGTTCTTTCTTCAGGCCGCAATTTTAGCAGGCAGGCAGGCAGGGAGGCAGGGTACCAAAAGGGGGGAAGAAAAAATAGCACCAGCAGCTATAATGCAGGAGGCGCCTTGTGCAAAAACAACGCGCGGCATAACATGGGGAAAGTCGGTCGTCCCGGGAGAGAGAGAGCAGGTGTCTCTCGAAAGCGGCGACGGCCTACTCCGCACCAGCCGCAGCAGCGGTGGCCCTCAGACCGGTGACGTAGGCCTCGAGGCGGTCCATGCCGACTTTGAGGACGTCGGGCTGGACGTAGGCGTAGCAGATGCGAAACCAGCCCGGGGTCTTGGCGTGCTGGGAGGAGCCGGGGGTGAGGACAAGGTGGTGATTGTCAACGAGGTCCGCGTACATCTTGGCCTCGAGGTCCCAGAGGTCTTCTGCCGGGCCGCCGTTGGCTAGGAGGGGGAGGAGGGAGGAGAGGTCGGCGAAGATGAACATGCCGGCGAGGGGGGGCACGAAGGGGAGGCCGAGTTTGGTGAGTATGGCCTCGACGAGGACGCAGGCCTCAGCCAAGCGGCGCGCGTTTTCGTCAACGTAGGCGGTGATCCAGCCGTGGTCGCCGAGGATCTCGGCGGTGATGGCCTGGGTGAGGCCAGAGACGGCGGTGAAGATAGCGGCCGTGGATGTGGCGGCCTTGACGTCGTTGTCGCCCGACCAGAGCGCGCCGACGCGGAAGCCCGAGACGCCGAAGTCCTTGCTGAGACCCCAGACGATATGGGCGCGGTGGGTCGCGAGGTCGCCGTTGACGACGTTCGCGAGGGAGACGAACTTGGTGGCGCCCAGCGGCGGCGCGTCGTGGAGGAGGGCCTTTTCGTTCGCGAAGCAGGAGAGCGCGTAGATCTCGTCGGAGACGAGGTCGAGGTCGTTGCCGTCGGCGTTCTTCGCGTCGCACCACTCGACCACACCCCGGAGCTCGTCGACGGTCGCGATGCGGCCGAGAGGGTTGTGGGGGTTGGTCACCAGGAGCGCCCGCGGGGGGCGGCCGTGGGTGCGCCAGGCTCGGCGGTAGGCGTCCTCGAGCGCGTCCGGGGTAAGGCAGAAATTGTCGTCGAGGGCTACCGGAAAGCGCACGAGGTCGGCGAAAGCGCGGAGGTCTGCATCAAAGGCGGAATAGTACGGCGCGGGGATCAGGACGACGTCCCCCGGCTCGGTGATGGCGTAGAACAAGTTGGAGAGCGCGGCTCCGACGCCGGCCGCGAGCACTAGGTCTTCGGCGCCGAATTTGAACGGGCACGGCGCCGGGAGTTCGTGGTACATGCGGCGCGCCATCACGAGGGCCATCGCCTTGCGGAGGTCTTCCGAGCCCTGCGTGGGCCCGTAGCCAGAAGACCACTCGGGGAGATTTTCGAGCTTAAAATAACGATCGACGCGCGGCATGAGGATGTCCGACCAACACAGCTTGTTCTCGGCGACCGCTAATAATATGAATCCGTCGGGCGCAACCTCGGCGTGATACGGCTCGAAAAAAGCGCGCATCACGCCCTCCATATAAGGCAACGCGGGCAACATGAGCCGCTCACCGCGCGACGACAACGCGGAATGTCGCGTCTTGTTTTTATCCAAATCCTTATTATTATTATTATTATTCTTCTTCTTCTTGTTCCAGTGCAAGAGCGCGACCACCAAGAGGCCACCGCCGCCGCCCATGATGGCGGCCACATCCCGCCGGCTCACCATCCGTTTCGGATGTGTAAGAACTCAACGGATTGATTGGTTGCAACGGACAGACAGAGCAATCCGATGGCGACGCCGGCCCCCACCTTTTCGCCGACCGAGAGCGACGACGACGACAACTTCACGCTGAACGAGGATCTCGCGAACCTCGAATGGTCGGATATTTGGAACATTTTAGTACCGAGTCTTTTCGCGGCCATGGTGATGATGGGGTTCGTGCAGTGGCAGCGGCGGAAGCGGTCGAACTTCCACCTCGTGTACTGCCCGCGGTATCGGTGGGAGCGCGTGATGGCGTCGAAGAGTGCGGGGTACGCCCCGCTCGATCGGCCGAAGCGGCTCGGGGCGTCCGTGTTGGACTGGCTGCTTCTGGCGACGCGAATCGGCGATCCCGAACTGCTGCGGCACGTCGGGCTGGAGATGTACGTCATGCTACGGTTTATTCGGCTGTGCTGCAAGATGTGTTTGTTCGGAACGCTGGTGGTGGCGCCCGTGTGCGTCGGGGTGTACGGGACCGCCGACACGCGGTCGTCGACGTCGGAGTATTCGCGCGTCGCGTGGTACCGGTTTACGCTGGCGAACGTCGACGAACACAACGCGGGTCGGCTCTGGACGCCGGCGATCATGCTGTGGGTCGTGACGATTCACACCATGGTGGTCGTGGGGGCCGAGTGCTTGGCGTACGTCGAGCTGAAGCAAAACTTTTTTTCGACGGCGCCGCCCGCGTCCGACCCTATCGTCGCCGAGCAGCAGCTGAGGTCGGTCATGATCGAGCGGCTGCCGCCCAAGCTCCGAAGCTCCGAACGGCTCTACCAGCACTGGAACGCGTTGTTGCCGGGTCGCGTTCACTCGGCCACGGTGTGCGTGGACACGCGCGCGATCATAAACCTCGTCGCGGAGCGGGAGGACGCGGCGCTCGAGGTCGAGCGCCTCGCGCTCCGCGAGCAGCGGACGGGCGAGGAGCCGCTCGTCGGGCGCACGCAAAAGGACCTGGTGTGCTGCGGGCTCTGCGAGGTGCCGAGTTTCTGTTTGAGCGAGGATCGGCGGGCTGCGCGGGGCACTCCGGCGATCGACTTTGCGCGCGCGCGCCTAGATAAGCTCAACGCGACATTCAAGGCGGAGCGCGAGTCGGTCGTCGAGGCGAACGAGGCGCTCCGCGCGTCCGAGGAGCGCGCCGCGCGCGAAACCGAGGCCAAATTCGAGCGCGAGCAAGCCGACGATGGGGTCTCGATCTTCTCGAGGCTCGCCGCGCTCTTGACGGGTCGCGGATCGGCGCGGGACGCGCGCAAGGCGCTCCGCGAGTCGGGCCTCGCCGAAGCGGCGCTGGGCACGACGAACGCGGTCGCGTCGGCCGCGCAGCTCGCCAAGCGGGTGACCGTGGGTGATCGGTTCTGCGACACGGGCTTCGTCACCTTCAAGGACTACACGAGCGCCAACATGGTCCGTCAGATGCAACTGAGCGAGCGCCCGCACATGGAAGCCGCGTTTGGCGGCGTCCCTGACGCGCGCGAGATCATCTGGGCCAACATCTCCGAGTCTCTGGACGCGCAGCGCGCGCGCGAGAATACGGGCTCGGCGATGGTGTACGTCCTCGCCTTTTACTGGTCCTTCTACATCGCGCTGTGCTACGTCATCGCCTCCTACAAGACCCTCAAGGAGTTTGGGATTCTGCCGTCGCTGACGTCCATGCCGAGCTCGGAACGCACGGTTGTCCGCTACCTCCTCTCGGTCGCCCCCGTCGGCCTCATCTCCCTCGCCCTCGCGCTCTTTCCCATCATTCTCGAAAATCTCGCCGAGCACTACGAACACCGGAAATTGCGAAGCCTGGTGCAGCTCAGCGTTTTCGAGCGCAACTTTTTTCTCCAGATCATCAATTTGTGGCTCACGGTCGTCGCCGGCTCGGTCTGGGACGCGCTCAAGGAAATCATCCGCCATCCCTCGAAATTCTTCAAATTCATCGGAAAAACGCTCCCGGCGGTCTCCGTCTACTTTGTCGAGCTCGTCGTCATCAAAACCTTCCTCTCCCTCTTCTGGGAATACGCGCGCGTCTTCCCCTGGCTGAGGCTCCGAGCCGCCAAACTCGCCGCCGGCGGCGCCCTTACCGCCCGCGACCACCGCGACAAGCGCTACCTCTCGCCCGAGATGCCCTACGGCTCCACCTATTCCACCTTGCTGATGGTCCTCGTCTTCGCCTTGCTCTTCGCCGTCATCGCCCCCCTCGTCTACCTCTTCGTCTTGATCTACTTCGTCGCCGCGCTCGTCGTCTACACGCACCAAGCGCTCCACGTCTACATTCCAGTGTACGAAGGCGGCGGCATTTTTTTCTTCCCCGTCTACACCTACCTCATCAACACCCTCATTGCCACCCAAATCACTGTCTTTGGCTTCTTATTGGTCAAAAAGGCTTGGTGGCAAGCCGCGCTCACCTTCTTCCTCCCCGTCGCCACCTACTGCTTCAAAGGTCACGTTCAGCACGAGTTCGTCCCGCCCTGCGACAAGCCCAGCCTCCAACTGTTGTTGGAGCAAGACGCCAATCTCGCGCGGGCGGCGGATCCGGGACGACCGTCTCTCGACGCTCTGGTGGCGCGCTTCGACGAGAACCTCTACCGCCAGCCAGAGCTCGACGAAACCGACGTCGCGCCCCTCGCCGCACCCAACACGACCAGACCCATGCGCGAAGAAGACGACGACGCCGACTATGACGATCTGGGTGACTCCGAGTCAAAACACCCGACCACCTCGGCCGCCTCGGGCTCGCTCCAAGCTCCGCTTGTAACCGAAGAACCCAACGGATCTTACGCCACGTTCTCCCCCTTCGTCGTCTCCAGCAGCCCCCTCTAGTCGTCCGTCTCCTCTTTGCGCCTCTCTCTCTGTGTCTGATTGTCTCTCTGTCTGTCTGTCTATTTGTGGCTTTCGAGGCATCCTCCGCGTTTATTCCCTTCGGATGTCCCTGTCGTCTTCTTCCGCTCTTTCTTTCGCGCCTCGTTCCCCACCACCACCACCACCATCACCACCACCTTGCGGCATGTTCGCGCCTACCCTGGCGAGCCCAACTCCAAGCCCAGTGTAATCGAAAGTGACTCGAACAACCAGAAGATGACGACGACGACGACGACGACGACAACCGTAGGAGAGAAAGTAGCAGGTTTCCGTTATCATATGTCAAGAGGCGGGGGTGGGCACGCGCGACGGGGCGGAACAGGAATGGGTGAGAGAAGAGGCTCGTATCTTGGCAGCGGTGGCGCATACGTGGTGCTGCTAGAATCCTCAAGCGCAGTAGTAGTGGCTTGAGGAACACAGAGGTGCTGCTTCAATACGAGGAGGTCGCGCGCGGCATATAAGAAGGGGCGCCAGCCAAAGTTGTTGATGTCGTCGTCGTCGTTAGTAGCTCTAACAGGGCAAGAAACATGTGGAAGAGCAGATGTCGTCGAAAAGTCGTCGACGTGCGGCGGTAACCAACCAGAGACAAAACGAATTGGTCTCGCGCACCCGCGTAGTAGAACAGAGCACGCCGCGCCGCTCTTCAAAAAGGATATAAAAAGGAGAGGTCGTGTCAGCCGCAAGAGAAGAGGAAAATCCCCAACAATAGACGCGGTCGTAGATTGTGACAAACTATTCACCGAACCAGAGGACGACGGCCGAGATGTTGTCTGTGGTGCCCGCGTTTTTGGCGGCCTCGACGACGACGGCGGCAGCCTTGTCGGGACTGCTCTTTTGCTGCGAGAGGATGGCGACGACGCGGTCGACGGAGAGTCGCTCGAAGACGCCGTCAGAGGCAAGCAGGAGGCAGAGCTCGTTACCCGCGCGAGCGCGTTCGACGACGTCGGGGTCGGCGACGACGAGCTTGGGCCTCGAATACTTCAAGGGAAGTCCGCCCAGCGCGCGCGTCAGCGTGATTCCTCCGGGGTAGATGCGCTTGGGGTTGTTCTTGTTGGCCCTAAAGGCGGTGCCCGGAGCGACCTTGCCCAGGAGCTTCCGTGCCTTGCCGGCCTGGGCTTCGACTTCGGACCGGCCGACCTTGCCGCCTGCATTCTTGATGCGCTTGGCCTCGTCGGGGTTCGAGGCGACGTGCGCCCGCGTGATCATTTCGGACAGGCCGTCCTTGGTCACGAGGAGCGCCGACGAGTCTCCGACCCACGCGACGCGGAGGTGCGACGCGTCGGCCACAGCCACAACGGCCGTCGTCGCGTCGGGCCACTTCCCGCCGCGCGCCGAATTCGAGAGCGTCGTCTGTTCGGCGCGCTGCAAAACGTCGCGGAGCCGCTGTTCTTCGGTCGACGCCTTCTTTCGGTACGCGTCGCGCACGACGCGCGATGCGACTTCTGCAGCTCTCGCGCCGCCCGCGCCGTCCATCACGCAGCCCCCGCAGAACTTTGAGGTCGGGCCAAACGTGGCAAAAGCGTCCTCCATCGCCTTGCGCTGACCGATCGACCCGGCCTCGCTCAATATCGCGAGCGGCTCGCCCTCGTCGGGTACCGTCGGCCGGGGCGTCGGCACCATGTCCTCCGACTCGGAGATCGACGTCAGCTGCGACATCGACGGGACCGGCGGCAGCTCGCGCAAGTTCTCGATCGTCTCCACGCCCGCGAGCGACCCCGGCCCCACATCTTCCTCGCCCCCTTTGTCGTCCTCCGCGGTACTCTCCGCCGTACCGATCGTCTCCTCGTCGCCGGCTCGGTCTGCCGTCAGGCCGTTCTCTTTTTCCTGGCCGCCGACAGCCTTCTGGCCGCCGACAGCCTTCTGTTCCTCCTGAGTAGGCTCGACTAGTTGTTCCACTACCAGGGGAGCAGCAGCAGCAGCCGCGTCCTCGAATCGATCTTTCGCTTCCGTCGCGCCCTCTGCCACGTCGACTTTACCCACCGTGTCTGTCTCGTCGCCGCCCGCCATTTCCGCCACGGCCTGCGAGCCGGTGGCCTGGTCGACCTCCACGGTCGCCTCGTCCCCGCCAGCGGCGTCGACTTCCATGCTCACCTGCGCGGCGGCGGCTACGACAACGGCATAGCCCGTCGCCTCGTCGCGTTCCTTTTCCTCGACGACGCGAGGCGCTTCCTCGCCGCCGCCCGCCGCGTCGACAACTTCTTCGACAGCCGACTGCGCACCACCAACCTGGTCCACCGTAGTAGTAGTAGTAGTAGTAGCCTGGTCGCCGCCGCTGCTGACCTCCACTGTACCCTGGTCGCCAACCTGGTCCACATCGACAGTACCCTGGTCGCCAACCTGGTCCACCTCGACGGATGCCTGAGAGCCACCTTTTTGATCAGCGCCAACGGTAGCCTCGTCGCCAAGCTGCGACGACAGGGTCCTTGTTATCTGCCCGACAGGCTGCTGGATTTGCGCCGGCACCTCTGGTGGTGGCGCTTTCACCGGCATCTTCCCCGCGTCAAAGCAGGCAGCGGCAGCCGCCGCGGCCGGTACCGGAACAGGTTTCTCTGGCGTGGGCTCGGGCGCCGATGGTTCTCGGACGGGAACCGGAAGTTTCTCGAGCGATGCGGCCGGCGGCGATTTTTTCTTGAGTTTTTTGCGGAGGATCACCCCCAAGAGGACGACCAAGAGGGCCAGGGCGACCACACCCATGGGTGCAAAATCGGCGAGCTTTTCCACCGTGACGACGGGCATCTCGAGCTCGGGGGGAGCGGGATCGGGTTCAGGGATCGGGACGCGGGCTGGGCGCCGCACTTTCGCTACGACCGACGACCAAACCTGGCGAACACCCATCGATGTCAGATTCACTGCGTGTCGAAGGCGTTCGAAGAAGTCTACTTACTTGCTTGCTGGCACACACACACACAATACAAGTGCTAAAGTTGTCAGCGCAATGACGAAACACCTTGAACCTAACCCGAGATCGCAAAAATTATGTATCTTCCACGCAGCAACAAGGGCGTGTCTAGAGCCGAACTCTACGTAAACTCCCCGACTAATAAGCGGTACCGGTGACTCTTTAGGACTTTTGGATGCGCACCGGTTTTGGGGACCGTGACGCGACGTCAGCTTGCTTGCGTTTCAGAGCAAACGGCAACGTTCGGGTTGTTCTGTGAAGAGCGCGACGACAACCTCAGAACGCCTGGTTCGAGCGCATCTCAAAGTCCCGCCGGGCTCGACTCAACCCGGGGCACTGCGCCCTCGGCTGCACGAGCGCGTGGAATAATAGTAATGTGCAAACTTCGGCCATTCCGGCGGTTTATGACTTGGGCAAGAAACTTATCTTGTGGGGTGTGCGCCACAGCCCGTACAGCAGAAGTTCCTCTACACCATACGCCCCGCCGCGCTGGCTACGCGCTCGCGATCTCTTTAGTTCCGAGCCCCGCGCCCAGTACGCGCCCGCTCCAGATGTTCGCGCCAACCCGGGCGCTCGTCCGACAGCACACGTCTGGATTCGCGCCGTGCACTGGTGGCCCCGGTGCGGATTCATACGCACCGCGAGCACCGGCCTTGCTTGTGGTCTCTCTTAGAACTCACCCCCGAACCTACTTCTGTAGCCGGCACCCTAGCTACACCGGGTTCGAGATCGCGTCGACAGTCGAGTAACACTCTCATCTTGTGTTTTGGGCGGTGAATATCGGCTCGTTAAAGGATCCTATCTCTCGAGTATCTCGGATGAAGCCCACCGCTTAGGTCGTCGTGTTCTGTTCAGAATGTGTCTTCGGGTGCTGTATGGAGCGTGTGCTGTGTGGCGGCTGGTTCCATCAACGCACTTTGCAGTTGGCTCGCTCGAAGTCGCATCTCCTGCACAGTCTGAGCATGCTCTTGATAAACTCAAGCAAGCTCGGCTTGAGCCACGTCGCAGTAACCCTCATCGTAGTCTGCTTGGAAGCTCTCTTCAAGGCCAGAATGGAGGCCCATTCTCGATGACTTCGGTGTTGTCGCCAAAGCCAGAAATGGCTTTCTCAACCTTCATCGTGAGCTTGTGCACGTTCGAATCTCCCATCTGCTACTCATCGGCCTGTTATGGCACATTCACAACGAGCTCCATGAGAGCGTCTTTGATGCCGATCCGCTGGAGCACAACTTTAAACGGAGACCTTTTGTCTTCGTTGAGATCGGCATCGTCGTCGAGCATGCATGCGTAGAACTTGGACAGGGCTTCGGGGCCCCTTACGAGTTCGCCGTCCGTGATTGACTTGAAGGAGGCGGCGGCGGTAACGATTTTTTCGAACGCATTGTCGAGGGAGGTCTGTTCCACCTCGGGATTTTCCGGATGAGCTTCTCGGCGCCCTCGTAGTACACAATGCACCGAGCCCGAAGAACGGACATCCGAACTTGATCGAATAGAACTTCTTCAGAACATGCAGCGCGAAGATTCGCGCTAACCAGTTCACCTTGACTTCCTTCGCGCTGAGGAGATGCGGAATGGGGCCTATGTTTGAACACCCGAGACATACCAGCTCCCGTCCCATGGAGATGCAACACGGCCAACACGTCCATGACGGGGTGTACCTGCACCGCGGCGGTGGCTCCGTCGAATGTGAAGCGTTTGACTTTGTTCGTCGGCCTGTGACGCAAGCGCTCGCCTAGGCTTATCCTCGTCAGGCGTCTTCCTCCTTTTGTCCGGAGTCACGTGCGCGGAAAATTATAAAAGATGATTTCGGACGTGGATGCCAGAATCCAGCAAGAGGACCCACTCGGTCGAGCCCTCGTCCTCAGTTACCCGCTGGGAGAAGTCGACTGAGTATGGCGCGGCGTATCGACTCAGTGTCCATCTCGCTCGCGTGCGGGATGCTTGGCGCGGGGAAAGGTAAATGGCGCAATCATTGACGACAAAGGCGTCGATGTATGTGTCAACATTGATCAGCAAAGCAAGCCTCGCCTCGAGCTCCTTCTCGTAGCAATGCCAAATCGAGGGCGTCATGGCTACGCGCAGTCCTTGAGCGACCTCGTCGGCTGACAACTGGACCTGAAATCCCCTTCGTGATCTTCAGCAACCACGGGCGACCGGCGCGCTTGGTCGAGAAGCCTTTGTCCTTTCTTCGAGCAGCTCAACTCGACGTGCACAACTTGGTAAAGCAGAGCTACACGCCAACAATCAACCTGCTAGGCCCCGACGGACTCATGAAACGTGTACCTGATGGCCATGTTTCGGAGATACTCACCGTCTTTTTCGACGCGTTGCGAGCACAACGAAACCATCGCGGACCGATTCGGGGACGTGGCCGATGAGTAGGCGAGAAAGATCCGCATTCTCCAAATCTAGAGAAAGACACCCGCGTCCGACAAAGCATAACTCCTCCACGTATACTCGTGATCGTCAGTCTGGGTATCGTAATCAAACTTGGCGGGAAGCACTCGACAGCACCGTCCGTACCAAACGGGCAAACCATGATTCTGCTATGGAGGTCTTTTTACTCTTTTTGGGTCAGCACGTTTTTATTAGCTTTTCTCCAGTGAGTGGCCGTGTGATCGCAACGATTCATGGCAACGTTTTCGTCGAGCCCCCCCCCCGCTGTCGGCGCTAATTGTGATTGGGACCAAGGATGGTTTCCTGGACGAAGACTCGCCCCCCCCCCCCCCACAAAGAAGGACGTTACCTTGCTTGCGGCACCGGCGACTGCTAGGGCCTCATAAACCGCACACCGCTCATTCGCAGCGTCGGCTTCGTGCGCCTGGACTAAACGCGCACACCCGAAAGCATTTTATCACATCAATGCTGGCTTTTTTTGCGTGAGACATTCGGCCAAACACCGTCACGGAGAAGTCATGCGGCGCTCGCAGCGAGTCGAGACCATGCGGAAGCTCTGTCATCTTATCGCGATACGGCTTCAACTTGGTCGAACGAGAGCTCAACTCCAACAGTCCTGAGGTACGAGGAGTGCGCCTGAACGCGGTCGCCAACAAGGAAACAACACGACGCCACAGCGAGTCGCGAATCTGTCGTGGGTGTAGTTCGTGGCGACCAATGATGAATTGAGCTTGACTCGCCGTCGCGTATCCTTACGCTGTGGTGGTGCGAACCTCAGGCGCCACGCGACCCGTGGCCGTACCACGACCTTCTGCCGCTGTTATCGGCGTCGGCGTGCTGGTCGTCAATCTCACGAGAATGTTCGCGGCGCTTGGGCGTCAAGCTCCGATGAGAACGAAGCTTGCTGGTTATACACGCCGGATCGGGCACGCTCCAGCAATAATAAATAACATTATAACTTCCAATCTTGGAGAAGAGTTTCACCCCACCCAACAATACCCACCGTGGCTCGTACGTCCAGCCGCCGGACACCACGTCCGTCTTGCTTATCCTCTCCCCCCCCCCCCCCCAACTCAGGTTGTGCTCTGCACGAGGTGCTTCGAAAATCCCCCCTCGTGTTATGAACGCCCCCCCCCCCCCCCGCCCCCTCCCTCTTAGCTCACTAAACTTTTTATTATCAAATGCCATTGAAATGGGAGGAGATTTCAAGACCACCTCGTTCCCCCCCTTTCAGTAGCAGTCCTAACTACTAATCGACAGATGTTTGTTTGTCTGTTTGTTTGTCTGTTTGTCTTTAAATGTCGACTGCTAAGAGGGGGGGGGTGTGTGTGGGGAGCATGAAGGATGTGGGTGGGTTTGTGGGGTAGGAGGGATGTGCCTGACGGGCGGAGATAAGTACGCGGGACCTAGTCGGGGTCATCGCCGAGGCGTGGGGCAGGCGAAGATTGTCTGTTTGTCTTTAAATGTCGACTGCTAAGAGGGGGGGGTGCGTGTGGGGAGCATGAAGGATGTGGGTGGGTTTGTGGGGTATGAGGGATGTGCCTGACGGGCGGAGATAAGTACGCGGGACCTAGTCGGGGTCATCGCCGAGGCGTGGGGCAGGCGAAGAAAGGACGGGCCCCGCCCGTAGGTCGTACGCATGCTGCCGCCGGACATATGTGCGACGAAGGGTGACGTCCTGCTGGGATCGGGCGGCCTGGGCGGGGTTCCCCGAGGCGGCGACATGGGTGAGGGCGGTGAGGGCACATGTTGTCTGTTTGTCCCTCGATTTAGGGTAAGGATCAGGTAGGCGCGAGAGTAAGGATCAGGTAGACGCGAGAGCCAGACAGTGATCCTCCAAGCCGTCTACGGCGACCTCGCAGACTATTTCCACGACCCGCGGCGGCTCTTTCAGCGCGCCATTCTCACGCCCCGTCGAAACGATGTTGTCGATGCTGACAACGCGCGCCAGGCGCGAGAGCCAGACAGTGATCCTCCAAGCCGTCTACGGCGACCTCGCAGACTATTTCCACGACCCGCGGCGGCTCTTTCAGCGCGCCATTCTCACGCCCCGTCGAAACGATGTTGTCGATGCTGACAACGCGCGCATGACCGCGGCCTTTTTTTCCCGGAGACGAGGCGTCGGAGTTCTTTTCGGCTGACTAGGCTGGGTCGGAAGACGACGCCCCGCTCTTTACAGGTCGAGTTTTCAACTTCCTGACAACCAACGGCATGCTGACTTTGATCGCGAGCTTAAAGTCTTCGCAACCTCGACCCGTCGCACGGCCACTGCAACGGTACCAGATACATGATCGATCGTGTCGTTGTCACCGAGGCTCCTCCAACCTGTATCCCTTAAGGCCCGCCTACGCCAAACGATCAACAAGAGCCAGGACCAGACCCTCCGCGAGGTCCGCGCCCTCTTGCCCACAAGCCCGTTTTCTGTCACGTCCAGCTCTACGTGGCTCTCTGTCGATCGGCAAGCCCGAGAATATGCTCTTCTGAGTCGACGACTCCACCCTACCCCACACGTGCTGCGCAATACCGATAAGGCCCCTCCCGGCGTCTACACGCGCACTGTAGGTGGACTTACTGGGACCAGGTGAACTTACTGGGGTTTGAGATTGGGACTAGGTGAACTTAGTGACCAGGTGAACTTACTGGGACCAAGTGAACTTACTGGGGTTTTTAGAGTGAACGCAAAGGCTAGCGGCGTGTACGGATTAAAGCAGCATAGATTGGCGGAGGTGAGAGCGACGAGCTCGAAGGAGAGTGGGGTGAGTGGGTGTGAGCACGAGTGGGCTTACGCCGAACTTACTGGGGTTAGAGATTGGGACAAGGTGAGCTTACTGGGACCAGGTGAACTTATTGGGGTTAGAGATTGGGAGTAGGTGAGCTTACTGGCCTGCACTTGTCTCGACCATAAAAAAACCCTATACGTTACAAGTCGAGAACGCAATGAGTGAGTTCGACGCGACTGTGGAGAAGGCGATGGGGCGCGTGTCGCACGGGGAGTGGCGGGCGGCGCTGGAGCTTTTTAAGGAGGCGCTGGCGCTGGACGCCAAGGAGGAGAGCGACATATCGGAGGAGCGCGCCGACTGCGCGTATAACGTAGCGTGCTGCGCGGCGCGGTTGGGGGACCTCGACGAGGCCGAGACATGGCTGCGGCGGTCGGTGCAGTGGGGCGTGCGGAACGTGCATCCCGAGAGCGACGAGGACTTGGAGGCGTTGAGGCAGGACACGGTCGAGCGACTGGACCGTTTCTTGACGACGATCGAGCCGTTGAGCGTCAAGCAGGAGATGGCGCCGGCGGCCGTTCTCGAGCGATCGAAGCGCTCGGGGGCGGGTCGTGGGATGAGCGCGTTAGCGCGCGAGATGGCGGCCGAGGGCGATTGGGAGGACGAGGACGACGAGGGTTTCGAGGACGGCGACGTCGACCAAGAGCAAGATCGCGACGTCTTCGACAGCGACTTCGACGACTCCGAGGACGAGGAGGAGGAAGATGATGCGCGAGAGGCGGCCCCCAAGCCGAAGATGAAAAAGAAGGAGGCGCCCGCGACCAACTCGCGGCGCGCGGCGGCCCACAAGGCGCAGGCGATAAACGCTGTCGCGGTCAACAACATGGAGGACGACGACGACGACGAGGACGGCGACTTTGAATCGGCCGAGGTCGACGCGGAAACGCTCGAGCCGCGGGGCCTCCAGTCGGCGCGCCAGGCCGTCGGCGAGGCCGTCCGCAAGCGCAAGGCGGAGGAGGCGTGGAAGGACCTCGACGGCGAGGCTGTCCTCGGCTCGGAGGCGCCGATCGTCGAGGAGAAACAGAAGAGTCGGAAGAGGCGTCGCGTCGCGTACGCACCTCGAAAAAAGCGGTCGGCTCAGGCGGTCTTGTCGCAGATATTCGGAGATGAGGCGGCCGCGAAGATCCTGGCGCGCGCACGCGCAAACATCGCGCGCCGGGCCAAGGAGGCGGCCGAGCGGCCGGCTCAGCCTCTCCGCGTCCTCAAGACGCACACCGTGACCGAAACGAAGACGTTCGCGGGCGAGAAGGTCGAGATCCAGCGCACCGTCATGGCCGAGGATGCGGGAAAGAAGGCTGCCACCACGGGAATCGACGCAGTCCTCGCCGAGATCAAGGGGCCGCAGGCCGTCTCCACTGTTGCCAAGTCCTCCTCGGATTGGGACGCCTTCAAGACACAGGAGGGCATCGAGGACTCGCTCCGCGACGCCTCGAAGAAGGGGTACCTTGCGAACCAAGATTTCCTCGAGCGGTGCGACCTCCGCGCCTTCGACCGCGAGCGCGACGACCGCGAGAAGCAGCGTGCGCTTCGCGACGCCGCCGCGGCCGCCCAACCCCCTTGATACAATCCCCCGCCTCCCCTCTAAAGGACAGTTCTAAAGTCGTCGAATAATAAGAAAAGAACCAGCCTATTCTTTCGTCGTTGTCGTCGTCGGGCTCGGCGTCAGGACCCCGAGCGTGCCGACGCCGGCTGCGGCCGACTGGACCGCGCTGAGAGGCCGTCGGGTTTGGCCTCGACGGCGTCCTGCAGGGCCTTGACGTGGGCCGCTTTGTCAGTCACCCTTGAGCTCTGCATCGCCGAAGTAAAGGCCGAGGATCCGAGGATGGAGGTGATATCAAGGACCGTGATCTTTGTGACGTCGTTGCCATTGGACATGAGTTTGGCGACGGCCATGGGCGCGAGGTCGAGTAGACTAGCCTGCTGCGCGTCCTTTTTCTACATTCTCTCCGCTTGGGTGATCTGCGTAATTTCGGAGACCAAGAGGCGAGTAGTCTCGTGGCGCGATCGAGCTGGAAGATACGGCCTGGATCGTGTTGGCGACGCTGAAAAGCGCTTCGCGCATCCACAAACGTCGCCGTCATTGTAAAGCTCTGCGCGCTTCCACAAATTTCGCCGTCATTTTCACGCTCTTCCGGCGGCAGCTTTGCGCGCCCGGCGGCGACGTCCAGATGGCATTGGGTGAAAGTCTGCCGTATGCCGGGGAGGGGGAAACTAAATATGCCCCAGATCGCCCTTGGCGCTGCCGCCAGTGTGGTGGTAGCATGGGGGCCTCGCGAACGACAGTTCGATGGTCTTCTCACCTCTGTTGAAGTCTCGATTAATAAGCAGAACTCTCAAAAAAGTCAATAATAATTTAAACCTCTAACGGGCCGATCTTCGTCGTGCACTAGAAACTTTTACACACCATTGATTCGGATCCTCGCGATTAACTTGCGCGTAGAACGGCGGGTCGTTTTAAAAAACAACTTTGGTGCCCACACACCCCTACCCCTGAATTCCCGCGTGCTTTTGGGTGGTTTTTAAATTAGTTAATACTCTAAATTACCCCAAAGCTTTCGATAAAGAAAGGGTTTTACTAGTAAAGTTTAGACTCTTAGAAGCAAATCGTGCAAGCATTATTACGAGCCGAGGGAACGCCTCATCAGTGCTGTTAAGGTGTCACAAGCGCGGAGGCACGAACGAGCACATGGCCAAGTTCATGGTGGAAGCGGCGGACATGGCGTGGGAAATAAAATGTCGGCAAGAAGACATGCGACAAAGAGCTGTCGACAACGAGCGGAGGTGTATCGACGACGCAAGGCGCAGCGTCGACGAAAAGGCTGAGCAATTGAAGGCGATTTCACACTTGTCTGCACTGATTGCCGGATTCGCGATGGTTGTCATGGTTGAAGTCGAGCTTCCGGGTATGTATTTTTGATAAGAATTCTTATGCATGCACAGATGCCATCAGTGTTTTTTTGCTTGTCGTACATAGCGCCACCTGTGCCTCTGTTGTGAGTCTTGATTATTGAGAAGTTGGGTAAGGACGGAAACAGGTTGGCTTGATGCTTCTTGCAATGCTCAACTGCACTATGATGCTGATTGCTGTAATGAAATATGACTGCATCAATCGACCGATATCGTTCGCCGAGTTCTGGCACACGAGGTACGTACGTGATATTTGAGATTGTCAAGTGCTGGCCAGGTGTGAGACTGATTGGCGCTTTGCCTATCGATGCTTCTCCATGGGGGTACTCATGTTCATGGTTGTCTTAGCTCAGATCGGCTGGTGCGAAGGTGGAGCGAGTCACGCCGAACGTTTTGAACCCCTCAGGCTTATCTTCGCAAGATATGAGTCGCGGCGAGATGCACCTGCCTCGGTGGTTACACTAGTCGCAACCGCATGCCTCTTGCTGTGGTCGCTGCACACCAAGGCGAAATGGGGAGGCTACGTTCACGACAGCGCACTTAAATTCGTCGACCCTCAAACATCTGCAGGAATGTATCCCATGCCGGTCAGAATCTCTTAGTTGTAATGCTCACCTTAACCTATGGCTTCTTTTAGACCGATCCCGATCTTAAACACCGCACCTGTTTTGGACCGGTTTTTGTTTCGATTAAACTTCGCCAAAACAAACTCAAAAAAAGGCGTGCGCGTTTGAACGAGGTGTGTGTGTCCGCAAGGTTCAAAAAAAAGGTGCAGCGGTGCTGACCACCACTGCTTCGAGGAGGTGACCCGGGAGGCGGTCGAGGCAGCCGCCCTCGGTCGCGGCGACGTCCAGAGCAGCTAGCCATCGGCATTGGGTGTTGTTTCTATAATGTAGTTTCCTACATAAGAAAGTCCGCAGTTTGCCGGGGGGTGGGGGTAACAAGAAAAGGCCCTAGATCGATCGCCCTTGGCGCTGCCGCCAGCGTGGTGGTAGCATGGGGGCCTCGCGAACGACTGTTCGAAGGTCTTCTCGCCTCAGTAGAAGTCTCGATGATAAGCAGAGTTCTTAATGAAGGCAATGCTTCATTAAACGTCAGGCGGGGCGATGTTCGTCGTACACTAGTAACTTTCGCACACCGTCGAATTGGATCTTCGCGATTTACGCGCGCGTAGAGCGAGCGGTCCAAGGGGCGTCGTTTACGCACATAAAAACCATTAGTTGCCCAAACACCCCCGCCCCATGAATACCAAGTGGTTCTTTCTTATTAAATTGTTAGTTTTTACTCTACGATATTTGAATTAAGGAGAGAGAAATGTGCCACAAGAATATTGGGAATTATTGCGTATGAGGGGCACATCGAGGTCGTCGTCGTCGAACGCCTCTCCCAAGTTACTCGAGCTGAGCTCGGACGAGCGGACGCGGCTTTACTTGGCGTGGGGCGAGGAGGAGGTCGAGAGGCTCGAGGAGGTCGCGCAGCGCGCCTTTTCAAAGCTCGACAGAGACGGGTCGGGGGAACTGACCAAGGAGGAGGTGTGCGACGCGCTCCCTTTGCTGGGGATCGTGCTGGACGATGGTGACGAGGACCACGCGACCGAGGCGCTCGGGGGGATGCTATTCCGCGCCCTCGACAGGGACGGCACGGGGTCGGTGACGTTGGTCGAGCTGGTCGAGTGGTTGCTGGTTATGGCCCACGGAAGCCGGCAGGAACGGTGCATCGCGTCGTTTCGCATGATCGACAGCAACCTCGACGGACTCGTCGAACGAGACGAGGTCTTGGCCGTCGTGAGCGCGGTGGTCTCGGCGGCAACGACCTGCACGTACGTCTACAACGACTTTGGAGTCGAGGCGTTCGTCGACGATCTCTTCGCTCACTTGGACAGCGACAACGACGGTGCCTTGACGCTCGAGGAGTGGAGTGCCGGCCTCTCGCGCCACGAGGCGCGCGTCCGCCACCTGCGCAACTCCGATCTTGACGACGATCTTGACGACGACGACGACGATCCCGGCGAGGACGACGAGGAAACTCGCGACCTCGAGCAGTCGACGGGCGAGGCCGCGCTGCTGTTTGGCGACGAGCGGCGGGTGTTCGCGACGCACGTTATGGTCGGCATCGAGCTCTCTCTCGCGATCAAAGGGGAGATAGACGTCGAATTCTGGCTCCGGGGGCAACCCCCCGCGGCGGATTCGACGACGAAAAAAAGCTCGGAAAGAACGACGACGCAAACGACGACGACGCAAACGACGAATAAGTGCGGGGCGTGGTTCCGCGCGCACCGGCCGTCGCTGTTCCACGAGTGCCGGCAAGCCGCGGGGATCGCGGCGCGCGAGCTGAGCGACCGCCTCGGGTTCCGGCAAGTGCTGGGGTCGCTGCTCTTGGGCGAAATCGCGGGGCTCGACGAACGGCTCTCGCAGGGGCGCTCGGGTTCGATATTCCTGTGGAGCTCCGACAGACGTTTTTTGGTCAAGACGATCGACGCGAGCGAGGCGAAGGCGCTGGATGCGATGCTCCCGGCATACCTCGATCACCTCCGCGCGAATCCCAATACCCTCGTCCAGAAGATGCTCGGGCTGTTCACGTTACGCGTCGTGACGCGGCGCGGACAAGCTTCGGAGCGACACATGGTCGCGTTGGAAAACGCGCTGTGGTCGCCGGCTTCGACCCGCGTTCACCTCCAGTACGACCTCAAGGGCTCTACGTTCGAGAGGAGCGTCGGCCGCAACCGACGGGGTAAGCACGGCGTTCTCCACCTCGACCGCGACTTTCGGGAGATGGGCGAAGCGCTGTGGCTCGATCCCAAGACGGCGACCGCCCTCCGGAACCAAATAGCTGTCGACGCGACATTCCTGCGTGACCAGGGTATCACCGACTACTCGCTTCTCGTGGGCATCCACCGGCCCACTTATCAGCCGAAACGGCACCAGCCCCGGGACGCGCGGGCCTGGAAGAAAAGTCACGACGAACGGCTCAAAATACTGTACGACAAATTCAGAGAGACTTGCGGCGACTATTACTTCCGACGCTTCACTTACGAAAATTTTGTGGACGTGGCCTGCCGCACGAGCGACCGTCCTCTGGTGCTCGATACGACGACCGCGCGAACCCGCGCGGCGGTCGCTACGAGCAGCGTTCGCGGCGTTCGGATCTTGAGGGGCGTGCCCCACGACAAGTCCCCCGAGGGCGACACGTACATGCTCGGGATCATCGATTGCCTGACGCCCTTCGACGCCAAGAAGCAGGCAGAGTACGTTGCCAAGAAATTCGTACACCACGGCAAAAACTTTTCGGCGGCGCCTCCGCGCGATTACCACAAGCGTTTCGTGAGTTCGATGTGCTCCAACGTCAAGGAAGGAGAAGACGCAACCTTCGACGCGGTGGGGAGCCCCACCTCGTCGTTCCCGGTACGACCCTCGGCGTCGTCCGCGACGTGCGAGGGCTTCCTCTACAAGGCTCCCGAGGGAAGAGGGCTCCTCGCCCACTGGCGCCGCCGCTTCTGCCGCCTCCAGCCGAGCCACGACGGCCGAGGCCCCGTCGTCCTGCACTACTACGCCGACGAGGCCCTCAACGTCGCCAAGGGCTTTCTTACCGTCCACCGACTCCCGACAAAAAACAGAACGACGCTCCGGGGGGCCGTCACCTTCACGACACACTGCGAGTTCTCCATCATCGTCGACGAGACGGGGCGCACTCGCGACTTTAGGGCGCCTTCCCAGGCCGAAAAGCACCGGTGGCTCGCGGCCATCCGCGACGCCCTCGGACTTTCGCCGGACGATGTCGACGACGACCACCCCAACTCCGACGAGCGCTCCCGAGTTTCCGTCCCGTTTGATAAAAAAAAGCGCTCCGTCTCCTGTCTCTGATCTGCACCTGATCTGCACCTGATCTGATCGCGTCGTCGTGGTGAACACTACTACTACGCGTCATAGTCATCATCATCATCATAGCCGACCAACCTCTGATGACGATCACGAAGAGCAGGGGTCCTCCTTCACCCTAAATCCCGCACGTGCGTTGAGGATGTCGGCCCGGATGTCGGGGCAGGCGGTGTCCTCGGCGGGCGTCCTGCCCTTTCGATCGAGGACGGTGGTGGAGGCACCTCGGTCGAGGAGGAGGTGGACGGCGGGTCGATGGCGTTTAAATGCGGCGAAGTGGAGCGGGGCTTGCATCTTGTCGTTAGGCTCGTCGACGGCCGCGCCGAGGTCGAGGAGCGTCCGAAGGACGGCCACGTCGCCGTTCCGAGCGGCTCGCGAGACGGGCGTCGCCCCGACGTATCCCTTGGCATCGACGTCGGCGCCGGCCTCGACAAGCGTTCGGACGAGGTCGGGGTTGCCGGCTTCGACCGCCCAGTGGAGCGGGGTCTGGCCATAATCGTCGCGCGCGTCGAGGCCCGCGAGCGCGGCGGCGACGTCGCCGGAAGCCGCGGCCGCGCACGCCGGGTGCGAGTCGGGGACGGGTCGCTGCACTTTGAGGAGGGGTGCCGCCGTCCCGAGGGGACCGGGGATCTCGAATCTCTCCCAGAGCATGCGCGGGAGGTCGACGAGCGACTCGATGACGACGTCGGCCTTTCCCGTTCCGAGGAGCACGGTGCGCGCGCCGGCGCGCTCGCCAAACGCCACGTCGTTCGAGACCGAGTCGCCGACCATGACGATCTCGGAGGGGTCGCAGCCCCAGGCCTCGGCGATCGCGACGAGGGCCGCGGGGTCGGGTTTCGGGGGGTACTGGTCGTCGCGACTGATGGCGGGAGAAAACGACAAGTCCCGCCACAACGTCGCCTCCGCGTGCTCGACCGTTCGCCGCGAGTTCCGCGTCACGAGTCCGCACTGGAGATTGTGACGCGCGAGCCACAATCCAACGTCCCGCGCACCGGGCATCAGGGCGAGCGTCCGCCTCCCCTCC
Organism: Chrysophaeum taylorii; assembly: GCA_029834535.1. Classification (NCBI taxonomy): domain Eukaryota; class Pelagophyceae; order Pelagomonadales; family Pelagomonadaceae; genus Chrysophaeum; species Chrysophaeum taylorii. Next base: position 166,061 of record JAQMWT010000078.1, read on the forward strand.
TCTTCCAGCTCCTCGATGACGCCCCGGACCCAAGACGCGCGCGCAGCAGGCATCGACTTGACCGCCTCCAAGATGTCCTCGTCGGCCGCGACGCCCGCGCGCCTGTACATCTCCTTCAGATCCAGCTTCGACACGGTCAGCGTGCCGTCCATGTCGAACACGACGCCACGCAGGACCATCGCCACGGCAGATCGTCGTCGCATGGAATAATTCTTCAACTCGAGTACAGGTTGTAGGCAGGTTGTAGACTTACTCATAAGGTGTAACCGACAGGCCGCGCAGCGTCCCGATGAGCTTTCGGCGCAAGTACCACGCCGTCCCGCTGGGCCGCGACAGCTTCTACATCGACGTCCGGTATACCAACTTGCGCCCGATCGGCGGGGGATCCTATGGGGTCGTCTGCTCGGCCGACGATACAGTCACGGGCTGCAGGGTCGCGATCAAGAAAATCGCAAACGTCTTCAGCGATTTGGTCGATGCAAAGCGGATCCTCCGCGAAATCAAGCTCCTGCGCCACTTCGGCCAGCACGAGAACATCGTGCAAATCAAGGACATCATCACCGTCCCGCCCAACACGATAGACTTTACCGACGTCTACATCGTAACCAACCTGATGGAATCCGACCTCGACCGCATCATCACGTCGCGCCAAACCTTGACCAACCAGCACCACCAGTACTTCTTGTACCAGATTTTGAGGGGACTCAAGTACATCCACTCGGCCTCCGTCCTCCACAGAGATCTTAAGCCGTCGAACTTGCTCGTCAACTCAAACTGCGACCTCGCCATATGCGACTTCGGACTCGCGAGAGGCGTCGACGACGAGTTGAGCAAGCTGACCGAGTACGTCGTGACACGCTGGTACAGAGCGCCAGAACTCCTTTGCGAGACGAAAAACTACGACGAGGCGATCGACGTCTGGAGCGTCGGCTGCATCTTCGCCGAGATGCTCCGCCGCAAGCCCTTTTTCCGGGGTGACACACCCCAACACCAGCTCGAGACGATCATTTCGGTCCTCGGCCGACCCACCAACGAGGCTCTCTCCCGCGTCCGCCACGAAGCAGCGCGCCGTGCCATCCTCGCCGGCGCCGAGTGCGACCCCTACCCCTTCGCCTCCTACTTCCCCCGAGATACGAGCCCTTTGGCCCTCGACCTCCTCGCAAAAATGCTCGTCTTCGACCCCGCCGACCGCATCACCGTCGACGCCGCCCTCGACCATCCCTACCTCGCCGACCTCCACGGCCAGATGCCCGAGCCCCTCTGCGACGACACCTTTGACTTCGACTTTGAGCGCTCCAACAACCAAGACGCCGCCTCGGCCAAAGACGACAGCCTCCCAAAGGAAGAACTCCAGTCTATGATGTTCGAGGAGATGGTCCAGCTCCACCTCGTCATCGAGGACGCCGCCAAGGCCTCTGACGCTAAAGACGACGACGACGCCTCCAACGTAGGTTCTCCCGACGACGAAATGTCCACCGCCCGCGCCCTCGACGACGAGGAGCCAGACGAAGCCAAGTAGGAGGAACCATGGGACCGGCGACCCCCCGATAATACGTCGTCAAATCCTCTATTGAAAACGCCCCTTCTCTCCAACCAACACTAACAAACAAGCAAACACACATTCCCAAGGGGGGTGGACCCGCCATCTTGCCCACGCACAACTCGCCTCGGGCCCACCACCTCTTCAGAGCCGTTCCTCCTTCCTCACTCCCGGGACTCCCGTGGCCTGCCTGCCCGCTGAAAGCTAAACGATCATCTTGACTGACTGGTAAAAACAACTATGGCGACAAGGACAAGACGTAATAACAACAAACAATAAGTGCCTCTCTGTTTCATACGAGCCTCGATGATCGTAGAATCGAACGCGCGAGGATCGAAGACATCGTCGCAAGTGCCAGGTGCACGCGCCCCCGCGTTTTTGCGGACCTGCTCTCAGTGCTCTCGAAGCCTTCATCCGAGGCGACAGCGGCTCGCTAACTGGCTTACTATACTACAAGTTCGGTGCGCGTCGTATTCCAGGCGTGTCTCACACGAAACTCTCGTTGCAGCTCACGGCATCATAATCTCCCCTCTCGTTCGCATTCGTAGCTTTTACACGCCCCACAAACAAGATTACTGGCATTACACCAATTGCTCGTCGTCGGCATCGCATGGTCGGACAAAGATGGTCCGCGTGGAGTGCGGGCAGCAGCGAGCGTTTTTTTCCACGCGAGAGTGTCGAAGAGCGCCGAAAACCGGATCTAGAGTCTGCTCAACAACAACCGACGTGGGGACCTTCGACGCCATCGCCGTACGGGTCCGTGCCGTTCGTCAGGTGTCTGTCTTGGGGTCTGTAACGTCGACACCAGTCCGTGCGGCGCCCTAGCTCGTGAATCGGCGTCGCGCAAACGCAAAAGAAATTATCCGCCTGACATTCTACGGCGGCGGGAACAGCGCATTATAGGACGAGCTCCTGTCCAAAGGTCTCGAGAACGGGGTCGTAAATTCCTATACTCGGATTCAATGATACCCCTCGTGGTTTGTATCGGGTCGTTGACAACTCTCGTCCGCCTTTGGCTGTAAATCAAAGTCCCACGCTGTGGAAGATTTTCGATGTCGCCGTGAGGGCTATAGAGACCAAGTTTCTCATTATACGCCGAGCAACACCAAAACATTCGGCGCATACCCACAGAACGAGGGTGCTCATACTCACAGACACGAGGCTGGTACCCTGCCAACCAAATTGTCAATCGACCAGCTCATTTCTTCGCACGGGCCACAGCGACGTTGGATCTCGAAGCACTGATACATCTTATGCGGCACGCCAACGGCGCCTGAAAATGATGGGCTCATCTGCGTGGGGATCCCGCATCTGTCAAGACCTACGCCTTGATGTCGCTGTCCGAGCGCGGACAGGAGGTGCGGTGCAAATGTCTGTCACACACTCCTCGACCAGGTCTGCTAGACTCGACGCTGTTACAAAAAAAATCGTTGGAGAGCGGGGTGGAGCGATCTAAACGCGCGGCGATGTGTTTCTGGGTGCTTTCCAAGATCATATCATCGTGTTCGTTAAAAACTCCTGGAGACCAGTCCTGGCGAACGGAGTAGCAGCATGGTCGACCTCGCAATAGGTGTCTGAAAGCGCGCATGCGTCCTATTAGCCTTGGCTATCGAACGCACGACAGCCCGTATCCGACGCATCATTTCCTCGCGGTGATGTATGTCAGCTCACGATCTTGTCGTCACACAATGCCAAGCTCGCGTCTTCTCGTGCGTCCGAAGGTGTCGTCACGTCGAGCTCGTAGTCGCCGTCCGCTCAGCAGAGCTCGACCGCATCGTTTGTCGCTAAGACGGCATGTGAAATCACCCGCCGAGGTCATCCGAGATACGCGTGCATCAGCAGGCCACACATTTCCGTACCCATGCCAGGTCGACTCACAAAGATGCCCAACCAGAAAGCCAAAGCGCTATATCGACGGGGCGAGTACAAACGCCCCACGATAGGAAACGTCCCACGATAGGAAACGTCCCACGATAAATAATACTCTCGCAAAAAATGGTGGTCTCAAGATGTGCCACGGAAACCCGAGCGCCCAGAATCAGGGATGACAATGTTTCGACGATATCCAACACAAACAACGGCCACGACTCCGCGCGATCCAGAGGTCCTCGTGTTCAACGATCTTGCCGGACGGGCTCCTTCCTTCCTTCCTTCCTTCCTTCCTCCCTTCATGGATATCCTTAGAACGAAGCAAGGAGACAAAGCTTGCAAAATCGAGCTCGCCTCGATGTTTTCCTACATTTATTATAGTTTAACAACTACGGCCAGCATGCTCGAAGAGCCAGACTTGCTAATGAATAAAAGTAATAATTCTCCCGGCACCTTTCGCGATAGTGTAGGAGCTGTCTGCAGGATCATCATCATCATCATCATCATTTCGCGGTCGCTCGCGTCGCACGTGCCTCGGCGGAGGACACGACGGTCGCATAGACAAGATGAGCGCCGGGGTGTCGTGGTTTATTTTTTTTTGATGCGCTAGCGGTGTTCCGATGGACGAAATCGGCATGCGGGCGGGCGAACGGTATATGTGGTGGTGTGGCCGCTCCAGTCGGGCCGAGCTGTAGGGAGTTCCCTCTCTCCTAAAGGGGTGGGGTATTGGGGAGAGAAGGCTCGAGTTCCGCGTTTCGTAAAAAAAAATAAGTTATGGCCCTCGAAAGAGTATAGTTCTCTAAAGAGAGAAAGAATTCGGAGCCGGGTGTGCGTGCGCGCCTCCGCAGAGGAAGTGGTCGTCGGCGTGTTGTCAAAAAAAAAAGTAAGGTGCTCTTTAGCGCAGATCTACTGGAGGACGGAGGATCCCGCGAGCGTGGAGGTGAAGAGTTCGGAGACGGAGTCGCCGGTGTGAATCGCGCGGACGGCCCCTTCGATTAATTTTCCAACGGAGAGCTGACGGACTTTGCGCGTGGACTCGAGGAGCTTTGGTGCGAGTTCGATCGTGTTCGCCACGATGATCTCGTCGACGGCAGAAGCTTCGATGAGTTCTCCGGCGGTGCCCGAGAAGAGGGCGTGGGTTGCGAAGCCAAAAATCCGCTTGGCGCCCTTGTCCTTGCAATGATTGGCGGCCGTCGTGAGCGTGCGGCCCGAGTCGATGAGGTCGTCGACGACGATGACGTCGCAGGCGTCGACGTCGCCGACGAGGGTTACGGTGTCGCCGACTTTGACGCAGATCGCGAGGTGTGGGATGTCGGCCGAACACTGGAGGCCTTCGCAGAATAATTTCGCGCGCGCGACGCCCGCCGCGTCGGGAGAGACCACCGCCGGGCGGACGAGATCTTTCGAATGGAAATAGGAAACCGCGGCGGGGGCCGCGTACAGGTTATCGACGGGCGTCCTCGGGCCGAAAAATCCCTGGATTTGGGCGCAGTGAAGGTCGATCGACAGCACGCGGTCGACGCCCATCGATTCCATCATTTTCGCGACGTCGGCGCCCGCGATCGGAACGCGGAGTTTATCGGGGAGATGCGATTGCCTCGCGTACGGATAGTAGGGCACGACCGCCGTCACGCTCGCCGCCGAGGCTCGCTTCGCCGACGAGATCAGCAGCAGGAGTTCCACCAAATTATCGTTTACCGGGGGGCCGCAGCTCTGGAGAATGAACACGTCGCACCCGCGAACGCTTTCGCTCAGTCGAATGTTAACTTCGCCGTCGTTGAACCGCTTCACGTACGCGGGCGACAACGACACCCCGAGCCGCGCGGAGATTTCGTCTGCGAGGGCGCGGTTGCTCGTCCCCGTCACCAGCTTCAACTTGGACAGGTCCTTCTTCCCCACCTCCTCCATTCTTCTTCTTCTTTTCGATCCAAACAACGGATCTCGAATTTTTCGGATTTCGCTTCTTTTTGGGAAGCCTCCCTCCCTCCCTCCCTCCCTCCCTCCCTCCGGTTGTGAGGGAAATCATTATTTACTTCGACCCGGGCCGCCACCTCTCGAGGAGAGGAGGAGTTCAGGACCGAAAAAAAATGACTTCCCAACGACGACGACGACGACGAGGACGACGACGACGGCGAACGTTTCTTCGTTTGGTCTCTCGAAAGGAAGAAAAGAAGACCCCCTCCTTATTTTCGTACAACATTGGACGGACGACGAGGACCCCAGGCCGTCCGAAAAAAGGGTAAGTGTTGTTGTGATGGAGGATGTCGTGCGGCAGCAGACGCGGGCGTTGCTCGAGTCGGCGGCGACGAGCGTGGGAAAGGAGGAGAAGATCCGGAAGATCGCGCAACTCGTGGAGATCGCGAGGTTCCGGGCGGACGCGGCGTTGGTCGAGGAGATCGTCGCGAGCGTGTGCGAGCACGTGACCGACAAGTCGGGGTCAGTTCGGCGGAGCGTGCTAGACTTTGTCGACGCCGTGTGCGCGACCGACAAGGCGAGCGTTGCGTGCGGCGCCAAGGCCTTGGAGGTCGCGTCGTATCTGGCCGCCGCGGGCGTCGGCGACGGTGCGGTGGGGGTGTCGGTGAAGGCGTTGCGCGTGGCGGCGCGCGCGCTCGGGGTTCCGAGATTCCGGCGTCGCGAGGAGGAGGACGTGTTGGACGCGGTGTCTCGCGAGCGGCTCGTGGGGTCGCTCGGGATGTCGCCGTCGGTCAAGTACGTCGCGGCCGCGGCGGAGGCGGTGCTCGCCGTGGTGCTGCGCGACGCCGACTACGACTATCGGTCGGCCGCTTCGAAGAAGGCGCGCGCGGGAGCGTCTACGAAAGAAGCGCTCGGAGCGCTCGCGACGGCCGCGGGTTCTCTTGGTGGCGAGAAGCGCGGGTGCGTCCTCGACGCGGTGGCCGTCGCCCTCGCCAAGTACTTTGTCTTGGTGCACCGCGAGCTCGTGAGCGCGGCGATCTCGGCTCTGGAAGCCGACGGAGACGCGGCGGCGGTGCGATGTTGCGCGTCGGCGCTCCACTCGGCCGAGACGGCGCGCCAGAAGACGCCGCAGGGCGTGATCACGGGGGCCGCGACGCGCCTCGAGGTCGCGCTCCAGAGAGCGGGGCACCACGACCTCGCCGAGCGCGCGTTGGAAGCCGCGCGATCGGGGGAGGGCTTGAAGCTGCAGCCCAAGCGGTCGCGCGAGGAAGACGAGGAGGAGGAGGAGGACGACCTTGTCGAGGAGCCCCCCGAGAAGAAAGCAAAGACGCCCCCCGCCGATGTCGTCGCGGTCGTCGAGCCCGAAGAGCAAAACCCTCCGAACTTTCTGTTCGCGCTCGCTCCAGAGCACCGGCTCGCGATCGCTTTGGAGATTCTCGAGGCGCGTGCGCTCCCGGCGCCCCCCGAGCCCCTCGGGCGCGCCTCGGGCGCAACAATCCGAACCCTCGAGCAGCTCCGCGTCGCCGTCGACGCGGCCGTCGCGGCCTTCGCGGCCCCCGCTGCCTCCAAGGCGCCGCCCCCCGACGTCAATAAGCCGCGCCGCGCCAAGGACCCGCGCGTCCGACGAGAGCGGCCTTCGACGCCGCCGAGCGTCGTCGTCGTCGACGACGACCGGCAGCTAGATGACGACGAAAAACAAGTGGCGGCGGTGACCGTCCCGGTTGTGGAGGAGGAGGAGGCTTTTCAAGAAGAAGAAGAAGAAGAAGAAGACGAAGAAGAAGCAGCAGCAGCAGAAGATGGAGGCGTCGCGTCCGTGAGCGCGGCCGAGGCGGGCGAGGTGACGCGCGGCGAGGTCGAGCCCAAGGCGCTGTCGGCGGCGCAGGAGCAGTACATGCGTCGAGCGACACTCGAGCGGCTCGCGACGACAAAAATCGCCGAGCCAGCGCTTCGCGGGACGCGGAACGCCGTGCTCGCGCGGCTCGCGCGCTACGAGCTGCGTCGCGTCGACGCCGACTCTCTAAAAAATCTTTTGGATTCGTTGACGTACGACGCGGGCGACGAGAAGAAAAAGACGGCCGAGGAGTGGAAGGAAGTCAACGCGGCGCGGTGCGAGGCCGCGCTCTCCGTGCTCTACGAGGCCTACGCCCAGAACGACGACGAGCTCTACGACGCGTTGTTCGCCGCGATCATCCCCTCGCTCGTCGACGCGCTCTCGCGCGGAAACGCGAACGAGAGGACGCTCTTTTCGGAAGCTCTTGTGGCGGCCCCCCGCTTCCCCCAGAAAGCCGTCGGCGTCCTCGTCGATGCGACCTGCCTCGCGGCCGACGACGACGACGCCCTCGTTCGAAAAAAAATTTTGCTCGGGCTCTCGGCCCTCCGCGACGTCGCCCTCGCGCGCCCTCGCTGTCGCGCCTCTTGCGCGAACGCCGCGCTCGACCTCACCCGCCGGCCCGCGGCCTCCCAGGAAGTGAGGGACAAGGCCGTGCGCCTCGCCTCGAACGTCTTGTTTCCCGTCGTCGCCATCCAGCCCTACGTCCGCGACTTTGCGATGAAAAACGCGCGCGACAGGCTGTCCGACGCCCGCGCTATCGACGACGCGCGCCGCGAGCTCGCGTTGCTCGTCGCCCTCTGCGTCAAAGATCTCAGCTTGCTTCCGTCCCTCGTCGACGTCGTCGTTCTTTTTTCCCGCGACGACGACGACCACCCCGTGCGCCAGGCCCTCGACGCCGAGCTCGTGCGCCTCGCCCCCGCGCTCGCGACCGCCCACGGCTGCGAGGCCGTCCTCGCCGCGCTCGCCGCCCCCGCCCGAAACGACGTTGTCGTCAAGCAAGAGCAACGAGACGATTCTTCTTCTCCTCCTCCTCCTTTAGTGGTGGTGGTGCGAGAAGATGCCGGGGAGAACGGCCACGGCGCCTCGTCGTCGTCGAGCCGAGACGCCATCGTCGCGCGCTTGGTTCAAGTTCTCGGCGACTTGCCGGCGTCGCGACGCGGGAAGGGCCTCTGGGCGGGCGTCGAGGCTCTCTTCAAAGCGAGACCCGGCGCCGATGGCGTAAAGTTCGTCGCGCCCGCGCTCAACGACGCGACGGCTGCCCAGTTTCTGGAGGTTCTCCCGCACCTCCTCGTCCACCTCGACGACGAACAGGTCGCAAAGGCTTTCAGACGGGCGGCTGCCGAAACCGACAACCTCGATGCCCCCCAGGTCCTGGTCGCCCTCCACCGCGTCGAAGGCGTCCCCGTCAAAAGAGTGACCGAAGTCCTCTCCGTCTGCTTGGCCGCGCGCGACGTCTTCGGCGCCGTCACGATTCGCGACGCCCTCGAGCGTCTCACGACCCCCCCCGAAGACGCCAACCTCCGAGGAGCCCCCGCCGCCAAAACCCTCCCCCAGCTCCTCATGCGCACCGCCATCCTCGCGATCAAAATGTACCCCTCGCAGCTCTCCGCCTTCGTCGCAAACACCGTAAGAAGACTTTTTTTTTTTTTCCTCGTCGCCGTAAGATCCCGACGTACAGGTCCTCGCCCGCCTCGTCTCGTCTTTCGCGAGTCTCGATTTTTTCTCTTGAAGGCCCCACGACTTTTTTTTTGTTCTTCTTCAGGCGATCTGGCACAATCCGCAGCTCTGGAAGGGCTTCGTCATGTGCGCGGACATGCTCGCCGACGAAAATGGACCGAATTGCTTTCAGGTCGGTTTGGGTTGTTTTTTTTTTGTGCGAACGCCCGCCCACCTTCCTTTTTTCATATCAAAGGCCCTCGTCCAGCTCCCGGCCGCGCAGCTCGCCCACGTCCTCAAGGTTTCTGCCAAACTGAAATTGCCGCTCAAACGCTACGCCGAAAAGGAGAACCGCAACCGCGCGACCATCAGCCCGCCCGTCCTCCGGCTCCTCGGCGTCCGAGTAGTCCCCTCGGGCCGATAGCAAACATTTTATTTTTTTCTAATAGCACAGTATACGACGACGACGACGACGACGACGCAATAAATAAATAATCAATCTCTGGATAGCGTACCCGTGCGAGGGGAGGAAATGAGAGGCACCCGGTGCGGCGGTGCAGAACCGCGCGAGGACGCGTCGTATTGCAAGAATTCACGAAGAAAAGGTCGGCCTGGCGACGATGACGGTGTGGATTGAGAGCGGGGCCGCGTCGACGAGAAGGGTGGCGGAGTAATCCCGGGCAAGTTTGACGCGGGCGGGCGTCGGATCGTCGTCGAGCGTCAGGAGAGCTTCGTCGTCCAAGCCGCAATAGTACAAGGGAAGTCGGAGTTGAATGTTGAGGCGACGTGTGGTCGGGTTGAATATCAAGGCGACCCCGACTTCCGCGGTCGGGCTGAGCGGGTGGACGTGCAAGAAGCCGTCCCACGAAAACGCGTCGGGCCGGCGGAGGTGGACTACCGGTTGTACGAGCGTCTGTCGATGGGCTTTGTAGAAGGCGACCCACTTGAGGAGAATTGCCTTAATCCGGCGACCCTCGAGGTCATCGGCCCAGAGGTGCGGTCCGCGGTAGCAGGCGGCCGTCCCGGCTCCGAGGTACTGCGCCAGGGCCCACTCGAACGCGAGGGAACGGTTATCGAACGCGGCCGCGTCGCTGCCCGCGTGGTACACGATGATCGGAACGAACATCCAGCCTTGCGTGGGGAGGTGCTTGTACAAGTCGTCGTAGAGTCCCATGCGGCTCAGCGTGAGGTCTTCCCAGCGAGGGAGCGAGTACTGCTGCTCGTCGTAGCCCATGCCCGTGCGCGATCCCCCTTGGAAAAAGTACTCGTCGGGCTGGTTCAAGTAGAGTCCTCGGTCCCGGAGTTTGCGGAAGAACTGGGACTGTCTGCGCGATTGTTGGTACACCGAATCTTTGAGTCCCTTGTGGTGCGAGTGGTTTGTCGAAGCGCAGACCTCGCCGCCGTACGGGCCGTCCGTCTCGAGCATCGAAATGTTTGTCTCGTCGATGAAGGCGTGGACTCTTTCCTCGAGATGGTCGGCCCAGCCAGAAGCAAAACACGCGTCGTTTGACAACGTCCCGTCTGCGTTGACGGCCGTCCACTCGGGACTGACGCCTCGCGTGACGACGATGAGGTCGTACCCGCCGACTTCGATGCCTCTCGCGTTCGCGTACGCGACCTGGGACGCGACGAGATTGACGTACGTTGCGTTCGTGGACTCCAAGTTGAAGCCGGACCCGAAGGACTCGATGAGCATCTCGAAGCCCACTTCTGACATTTGATCGACAACGCGCTCGAATCCTCCAACAGAAACGTCCGTCGCGTGAAAGAACACGGGATTCTCCATGGCGTGCGGCGCGAGGAGTTGAACGAGGCGATGCCGCGAGAGCGTGAATCGTTCCAGCTCTGGGGAATCGATCGCCACGACCATGACTCGAAACGACTCGAAACCTCTTTCATCATCATCATCGAGCTCGACGCCGGGACTCGACGTGCAGTTCAAAAGAGGTTCGTTTCCGCCGCGGTCGTGATCGCAGCTCTCGCAGCCTTCCACGACAATGTTCGATGCGTTCCAGTTGTCGGTCCAGGTGCACGCCGCGCCATGGGCTTGGTCGGTCTTTGCGAAGAGGAGCGGCTGAGGCATCGTGACGACGTCGCTCGACGCGCCGTTGCTGTCGACTCCGGGCACGAAAGAGCCGTGGGGGAAGTACGCGCCGAACCTCGGCATCGCGTCGAAGAGCTCGACGTCGACGGCCTCGAGGGTGGTGCCTTTGGCGGCGCGCCGCACTTCGAGCCATTTGCTCATGATTGGCGCGCCATCGTAGAGCTCGTAAAACACCGTCGCTTCCAATAACTCATCGTCGGCGGCGGCGGCGGCGGCGGCGAAATCAACCTCCAACGCGATGCCCTCCGGAGGCCATTTCGCCGTCTTGGGGCTGCCGCGCGTCCCCGGAACCCACCGAAATGGGGCGCGGGGTTTCCGGACGCGATGGCGAACGTACGAGAGGCAGTTTTTCTTCCTCTTCTCTAGAGTACCGTTCCTCCTCTTCCAATAGGCGCGGAAGCCCGAGGTCTGGTCGAGACAGCCCACGAAGAAGTCAACGCCGTCGATCCTTAATCGCGCCTCGGGCTGGACGGCGCGGAACATCGACTGTAGGCCGCCGTGTTGGGCTGTGGCGTTGAGCAGCCAGTCGACGGTCCCGAAGGCTGGGCTCAAGGCGAATCTTCTTGAGACGATCGAATTCGTGAGATCGAGGCCACAAATGCTGCTTTTCGCGTCGTCGTCGTCGTCGTCGTCGTCGTCCCAGCATGCTTCGACGACGCGAGCTCTCGAGTCGGGCACCGCGCCGACCAACCAATCGGTTGTTTGGTGGTGGCTCGCGGTGCTTGATGATGCCGAAAGCACAACAACAACTAGGAGCAGCATATGGCGTGTGACAGACAAGAACGAGGGTTCGTCTTCGGTTCCGGAAAAAAAAAGACGCCACAAAACATCGATGGGGTCGCAGGCATCGAGGGAGCTGAGCGAGCCTTTGATGATGTCGAGCTACAAGTTTCCGAACGACCGGGCGAAGCTCCGGCACACGCGGGACTACGATCAGTCGACGACGGAGGAGCAGCGCGTCGACGACGCCTTCGATTATTTGATCGTTTTCTTCACCAAGCCCGACACCGGGGTCGGGGGGCTCGAGGCGCGGGGTGATCGGAAAGATGCGGGAGAATCGAAAAGTAGTCCTCCGGACCGAATCAGCTGGAACGAGGTGGAGCGGATCTGGTTCCAGACGATTCCGGGCGAGGAAGACGCGAAGAATCGCGGCGTCGAGTGGCTCAGACGCGCGTGGCGCGAACGATTTCGGACGGACGTCGTGTCGGACGCGGAGGGGGGCGATCGAATCCCGATGGTCGCGTTTCAGGGCTTGGTGCGGGAGCACGTCGTCGAGGTGCTGTCGGGTCGGGCTGGATTGCAGCTGAAGATCGTCGGCTCTAGCGACGGCGAGAAGTTGTACTGCCTGATTCGGTCGCCGATTCGGCTGCTCGAGCGCAAGGCCGACCAGGCGAATTACAAGTTGAAGTTTAGAAAGGAGGTGGACCCGGGACGCGAGTTTTGGCTGAAATTTTCGCAGCACGACTACGAGAAGGATCAACCCGAGTACGTCGAGATCGAGGAAGAACAACGAGAGTACGAGAAGAGCGCGGCGAACGAGATACTGGAAGAGCTGTATTTGGCGGGAAAAATCAGCGAGAACGACATGTCGGTGTTCGACGAGTTCGAACCCACGAAAAAGCACTGGTCGCGGCGCGTCCACACGCTCGAACGCGTCGCCGACAAGGTCCCGTGCACGAACAGGTATCCCGCGTACACGGATTATTCGACCGACCCGCAACATCGTCATTTGTTCGACGAGTACGCGACCGCGCGCGGGAAGTCGCTGTTTCTTCCAAAGGACCGCTTGTTTCTGACGAAACGCCTCATCGACGAACATTTTGACTTTGGCGTGCTCGTCGAACAGAAGATCGTGTGCGCGATCACCGCGCTGCACGACGCGAATCGCGGCGAGGACGTCAACGTCAAGTGGCTCCTCCATCACTGGGTCTTTTGGTGGCGCGCCGAACCGCGCGTGGCGGGGGCTCCCTGCGTTACCTATTCGAGCGTCGACGACGACTCGCCGTGCCCGGTGCATCTTCGACCCTGGTCGCAGCCGCTGATGGAGATCCGAGGCTATTTTGGCGAGAAGATCGCGCTCTACTTCGCGTGGCTCGGTTTCTATGGATTCTCGCTCCTCGTGCCCGCCGTCGCGGGTATCGCGTGCGCCGTCTACGATCTCGTCTTCCAGGTCGGCGACGAAGCCCCGGGCGTGCACCCCGAGCAGATTTTTTTGGCCGTCTTGGTGGTGAGCTGGACGGCCTACTACAAGGAAACCTGGGACATCGAGTCCCAATGGTGCGCGATCAAGTGGGGCACCTCCGACTACAGCGAGGTCGAGGCGGACCGCCCCCAATTCACCGGCGATCCCGACAAGCCGCTCCGGTTGTCGCCCATCACCAATCAGATGGAAACCCACTACCCCGAAAACAAGAGGTCCGCCGCGAAACTCGGTTCGTTTTGCGCCGTGATCGGCTGCGTCAGCGTGCTGGTGGCCTTGGTGGTCTTCGTGTTTGCGCTCGAGTACGCCTTGGCGCTTGCGGGCTTCAAAATCATCGCGAACGTCGGCGCTGTCATCGTCCTCGCCGTCCTCATCCCGCTCGCCTCCTCGGCGTACGTCGACGTCGCCAAGTCGCTCAACGACGTCGAAAACTATCGCACGCAGACCGATTACGAGAACAACTTGATCAGAAAAAAATTCATGTTCGAGATGTTCAACACCTACGCCGCCTTGTTCATCACCGCTTTCTTCAAAGGTCGCTTTTTCGAATGCGCCTCGGGCCGCGACAACTGCCTCCAAGACACCAAGGTCCTGCTCTTCGCGATCTTCACCATCCGATTCTTCTTCGCCGTCGCCGCCGCCTTCAACCTTCACGGCACCACGCCGCCAAATCCAAACGACGACGCAACGTCGGCGAAGAAAACAATAAATCCCCTGCGCTCCGCCGCCGCCGACGACGACGACGACGACTTTGTTGTCGACGACCGCGACGACGACCTCACGTCGTCGCTCGAACTCGGGTGGTCGGCTTCCGCGCGCAAGAACAACGACATGCACGCCCTGGACCAGACGCCGCGGTTCGAAGACGAGCTTGTTTTGGAAACATACGAAGGAACCTTCGACGACTACGCCGAAATCGTGCTCCAGATGGGCCTCGTGTCCATGTTCTCGCTCGGCTTGTACCTCGTCCCGTTTTTCGCCGCCTCGGAAGTGCTCCTCCAGCTCCGGATCGACGCCTACAAGCTGTGCGCTCTGACGCGCCGCCCCGACCCCGTCCCGGCAGAATCGGTCGGCAACTGGGCCGTTCTCATGGACACGATGGGCCTCCTGGCCGTCTTCGTGAACTCGGGCATAATCGTCTTCACGACGCGGTCGTTCGACCAATACGCGTTTGCCCAACGGATCCTCCTCTGGTTCGTCATCGAACACGTGCTGATGTGTGCGAAAATCGTCACGCACATCTCGACCGTCGAATCCGAGGAGTTGAACCAAGTCCGGAAACGCCAGAAGGTCGTCGTCGACCGCCACAAAAACGTGAGCGACTACGGTCAGGTCGACGACCGCGACGACTACGACGGGCTGACCTCGACGACGACGACGACGACGGGCGCGGTCCCGTTGAAGCGCGGCAACGTCGACCGCGACAGCCTGAGTGCGGCGCGCGTGCGCGCCGGCACGACAAACATATCGGCCGAAGCGCAACACCGCAAGACCTGGCTCGAAGGCAAACAGAGAGAAGTCGAAGGCGAGATCAAGATCGCGCGCCAAAATTACCGCAACGCCTCGCGCACCGAAATTTTCCGCGACGACCTCGGCGTCTCCTTCTCGCGCAAGCAGCCCGACCTCGCCCTCGGCTTGGCGACAGTCACTGTCCTCGAGGCCGAAAACGTCGGCACGCGTCATCTCCCGGTCGAACCCAAGAACTGTCGTCTCGTCGTCCACGTGCGCGATACGGCGCCCCAAAAAGACCGCAGGTACGAAGGTCCCGTCGGCCCGAGCCCCCAGATATCCAAACCAGCGAGGAAGCCCGCCGTCGCGCCGGGTACATCGGCCTCCGACAAGTACGCGATCAGCAGGGGATCGAGGCTCGTCTTCAACCAGACGTTCACGCTCGCTCCGATCAAATCGGCCAAGGCCGAAATTTTCTTCGAAATCGTCGACAACGTCAAGAGACAACGCCGCGCGACGACCGCCCTCCCCCTCACAGACCTCGTCGACCAGCAGTCCCATTCCAAGACCCTTCTCCTCGCGCACTCGGGCGCGTCCCGCTCGGACGAAGCCGCCGTACTCTACGTCAAGGCTCGCTTCCAGTTCTCGCGCATCGCGCCTCTCAAACAGCGCATCTTCACGCTCCTCGACGAGCAGCGCAAACTTAAGCGCGACATCATGAACATTCAGCTCGACAAACCTCTTCAGCACGACTGGGACTTTCCCGACCATGGCCTCGGCGACGCCCCGCCTCGCCGTAGCTCCAACCTCCCAGCCTTCAACCGCCCCGACGACACCTCCACAGTCGACGAATCCACCAAGCAGGAAGACGACGACGACGACGATACGGCCACCAAGACCGAAAACGACTAATCTCCTCTTCTTTCCAAACTCGATCAGTCCCCACAAGATCGCCTAATAATTAACAAATAATCCTTAGGTAGGATTTTTGTTGTTTATGGGTCAATTTTTTATTCATTCCAACGACTGATTGATTCCCCGAGAGCCGCCAAGTTTCCTGGTACTTTCCCGCATAATAAATTATAAGTCGCCTCCACATAATTTTCGCCACCAACTCTCTCCCATCATCTTCGCCCCGTTTTTGAGACCGTGGACATATGTCGTTTGGCTTGCGAACAGTTTCGTCAAAAATTTCCTTCTGTGCGCGCCCCCGGCCATACCCCGTCGTGTCGTGCGAACATTCCGGCTGCCAACCGGCCCGTTCGGAAGGCGAGCAAGTGCCAGCCTGCGCCGCCGGAAGGACCGATGCCTTCGCAAGACGCTGGTTCAGAAGAAGGCACGTCCTCCATCGCGCGACGATCAGGATGGACTCACGCTGGTTTGCTCTCGTCTTCCTACTGAAGAACAAAGCCACCGAGTCCAACAAGGAGTGGCCGTGACTCTCAGCTCCTCGGCGACGAGGGCATGGCGAGACAACGGCGAAGAACTGATTCGAGCCTCGGCTCGCGTGTTGGCGTTGCGTCTTTTTGCGAAAGATGTGATAAAGGTCGTGATGTCGGGCTCGTCCTCGTCCGCGCTTATATACCTGTCGGAAATGTCTCTATTGGGGTGTGGGCATCTTTCTACGATGATTTAGATACGGCGCCACAACTGCAACGTCGTCACGACACTCTTATTGCGGGGATGGATGGGAACGCCAGCATTTTTGGCGTTCGGGCTGATTTGGATGACAAAAATGTATGTGGTCCACATTGGGTCCGACACGTAAACGACGCGGGTCGGCAGATGTACACCTTTCTCTTGCCACCAGGGAACTGGCAGCAGCTGGCACCTCCTTCGCCAAACCCAACCGCGGGACATAGGTGCATCCTCGTTCGTGTTTACCCCACCAACTCGACCATTTGTCGTCGTCGTGGACAGTCACAAGCTGGGTCGTTTTTTTGAATGTAGGTGTCACTGAGAGCATTACCGACTCTGATCACCGAGCGCTCAAGTGCATCATCCGAATCCAGATGCGACATTGTCGCCTAACAATGGACGAAAAACCTTCCCCTGCCTAGACTACTCTCCGCCGCCGCAAGCTCCCGCTGGTGCGGCCAGTTTTTGTCGCGCCGTGCATGCGAACTACCACACGTTAGCAACGACACCGTCGGACGCGGGCTCTGTGTACACCAGGTTGGAAACAGCGGCGCGAGCAACGGCTTCTGCCACGCTGAACCGCACTCGACGCAACGAACCGGGTTGGTTCACAGCTGCAGCTAAAACTATTTCACCCCTAATTCAAGCGCGCAACTTGGCTTTCGCAGCGTTCACGGCAGCTTCCTCGGGTGCCGCGCGCCGCTTTTTCCTCACTCCTCTGAGAGTTGCTCGTCGTGAAGTCTCTAAGACCGTCGTATAGGCAAAGGGACGCTGGATCTGTTCGATGTGTGACGGGCTGAATGCTCGCTGCGAGTCGCTTGCTGGCACGAAGCGATATTGGGGGATTGTCGGCCGTCCTAAAAAAGGCTTGTCCAATAGAAAAGGTCTTCACATCAGACAATCCTGCGCAAGCCGGATGGTACGCGCTTGTCAACACCTCAAGAAAATGCCGAAGCATTCCGTTCACACTAAGTTTTTGCGAAGTTGTATTATTGTTAGCCTTGTTTGACGCAGAAGTCATTGAGGATATAGATAAATCCGCGATGAACTCGGTGCTGTTCCGTCAGTGCTGCAGCTCAATCTTTCAGCTGCTCGAGCATCGGGCGTTCGTGCGGAGACACGGCGGACGCTCGCTGATCGTCAGAGCACGTCCAGGATCCTCAGAACAGTAGTGCATGATTTCTGGTCGTTCGAGAAACAACCGGGAGCATGGGATATCGGCCTTCTTGGTATTCTGCCGAAGAAAGGTGGCCTTTCGCTTCCAGGTTTCTATCGCGGCGAGATGATGCTCGAGGTCGCTCAAAAGACTGTCACCAACATGCGTCTCGGTGTCATTTCAGCTGGCGTCGAACACGCATCGCAGTGCGGCTTTCGGCCGGAATGGGGGACTGCCGACGCA
The DNA here is from genome assembly GCA_029834535.1 of Chrysophaeum taylorii. Taxonomy (NCBI): domain Eukaryota; class Pelagophyceae; order Pelagomonadales; family Pelagomonadaceae; genus Chrysophaeum; species Chrysophaeum taylorii. The sequence continues at coordinate 183,661 of JAQMWT010000078.1, forward strand.
ACTTTCAGCCTGAAGATGGCATTGAAGAAGCGTCGTGAGCACGGCATAGAAACATGGGTACTAATCCATTGATTTCGTCGAGACTTTCGACACGGTCCCGCGGGAACTACTCTGGCAAGTGCTATCGAATTTCTGCGTTCCAGCCAAACTCGTAAGCCTACTTGTTGCTCTCTACCGTATGCAAGTGCGTTTCTCCGTCTCCAGCGCTACCGCCTCGATCGACTCCATCATCGACGTTAAGCAGGGTGATGTCCTGGGTCCGGTTCCTTCTAAACATGGCGGCCTTGACAATTTCATGGCGACGTCGTGAAGGTCGGGAACCATCATGCGTTTTCAAGACGAAGTACGATGATGTACTTACTGGATGTCGCTACGACGCTGAACGCGGCACTGAGGAAGTCGCACTCGAATAGTCAGCGTACGCAGATAATGTGGCGTTCCCGTTTCCCGATCGTCGTGCAGTGAATGAGGCAACGCCCCGTCTCATCCGGCATTTTGCCAGGTGGGGTATGGAAGTCCACATGGGTGACCTCCAAGCAGGGAACGTGTGAAAGAAATCCGAGATATTATTTGTTTGTCGCCAAGCCGGGCATTCTCTACAATGACCCGACAACCTACGATGGTGCCGACCTCTCCGACTTAGACGTAGGTGACGGCTGTCATATCCCCATGGTAGCGAAATTCAAATAACTGGGCTCTGTACTCTCTCGCAACTGCAGTGACTCCGAGGACGTTGGCTTTCGTCTAAAAAAGGCGATAGCGGCTTTCGGTGCGCTCCGTCACTACGTCATTGCCTCGAGATACGTCTCTGCCCGAGCCAAACGAACTGTCTACATCGGTCTCATCCTCGCCATCCCCCTTCACAGTGCGGAATCATGGTTCCTAACCGAGGTTGTCTACGATCGTCTACGATGCTTTCAAGCATAGTGCACACGCGCGATGTCCCGCGTTAAACGACGTCGCCAGACCTAGCAACATCATATCAAAACTTCAACCCCCCTCCAGCGCCTCGGCCTAGTGACTGTCGACATTTAAATCTCGCGCGGACAACTGCGCTGGACAGGCCACGTTGCCCGCACGCCCTGGCATCGCCTCCCTCGGAAGATGCTCGCCTCCCGGTGCGCCTCCAAACGTCCCCGGGGGTCCCCACAGTTCACGCACGGCCGTGGTGTCAACAAGGCACTTCGCAAATGCAACGATCGGATTACGATCTGGTACTCTCCCTCGCTCAAAACCGTGACACAACTGGCGACAACAATTCAACTCGACCTCTATCCGCCTTTCTACCCCCCCCGTCTCATCGCCTAGTGACCACGCGCCATGGCGCGGGGATTAGCCAACGCCCCATGCATTATTGGGCTGGCCTTTAATTTGATTTAATTCATACTCGGTGTGGGCGTGCTTAACGCCGCCGCTCGCCATAGGTTTTTTTTTTTTAAGGCGCGTTTCAAGAAAACATGGGAATAAGGGTACTACGGGCGATGCTTCTCGTTTGTAGCAGAGCCGCGCCCAGTTTATAAAAGAGCCACAAAACAAGAAGAGAAGACGGCGCCACTACCAATGCGCGTCTGGAACCTCACTTATCACATCACGACGACGCAGGCTAAAGGGGGGTGAACAGGGAAAAGACCAGGAGGGACGCCCACGAAGCAAGCACAGGGGGAGCCGCAGAATAGTAATCGTGGATCCAGGGCAAGCTCGCGCCCCGAAAGAAGGAGGTAGTCTCTACTCTAGGCAGCGGCGGTAGCAGGTTCTTCGACGACCACAAGTTGGGCATCGGGCGGCGGGTTGTCGTCCAGTGCCGCTTGTTCGCGCTTGGCAACGGTGGTCGCGATATCCTCGTCGTCGACGTTGGCGTTGATGTCGTCAGATAGGATGTAGGTAATGCGGCGGAAGGTCTTGCGGAGGAGCGGGGAAAGCGTGATGTACTCGCCCGGCATTTGGAGGGAGTTGTGCATCTTGAGTAGAATGTTCCCGACATTCCAAATCCGGAGTTTGAGGTTGTGGCGATCGAGACTCGAGATTTGCGACGCGGGCGGGAGGCGGCGGTCCTTGACGACGTCGAAGACCGAGGCGTCGAGGGGTGTTCCCGGCGGGACTGCGAATTTGAGGGCGGCGGCGTCGGCGTCGTTGAGCGCGTCGAGCTTGGACTGCCACTCGACGATGAGGGCCTCCCATTTGTCCCAGCGCGCGACGCGGTCTGGCGATTTCTTGAGCCACGAAAGTTCTGAGAGCGGGACCGCGTTCTCTGCACATTTCGCGCGATCGACGATGTGAAGGAGAACCGACATGAATTCGATCTGGACGGCCTCTGAGTCGGCGTCGTCGTCAGCCCGCTTGAAGTTGTACTTGTCCTTGACAAAGTCGGCCAGGAAGTGCGGGAGAGCGTTGGCGAGAGCGACCGACTCGGGCAAGTAATTCCGCAGCTCCCAGACCATACAGAGAGTCGGTCTCGTGTCGCCCCTGAGCAGCGTAGTCGCGTCGACGGGAGCGTCGGACGCGCCGCCGCCGCCGCCGCCAAACATGTTGCTGCCGAGGCCCAGGACATCGAGCGTCCGCAAGCACTCGTCAACTTTAGCGTCGCTGTCGATGGCCGAGCGCTTCGTTTTGGCAGAGTACTCCTCGAGCGAGGCCGCGCAGAGGCGACAGAGCATCGCGCGATCGACGTGCTTGCAGAGGGCGAGAGCCCCCGAGACTTCGGGGCTGAGGGCGAGGGGGACGGCGATCGTGGGAAAGTGGGGCGGTCGGCCCAGGATGGCCGGCACGGTGCCGACCATCAAGGTCCGAATGCGCGCCCAGTCCATGCCGAGGTAGACGAGGTTGCCTTGGGTATCGAGGCCGCGTCGGCCCGCGCGGCCCGCCATCTGTTGAGCGAGGAGCGGGGTCAACATCGAACCCTCGTCGCCGCAGAAGGCGACGGTCCGGAACGGCATGTTGACGCCGTAGGCGAGCGACGCGTCCGAAAACACGATCGCCAGCTTGCCTTTTTGAGCGAGGCGCTGGACGATCCTACGGTAAACCGAAAACGCCGAATCGTCGATGTAGATCGCGAATCCGCGACGGAGCGCGCGGACGAGGACGTGCGAGGCCGCGAGGGTCTCCTTGTTTCCCGTGTCCTTCTTCATCTCCAATAGGATGTCGTCGATTTCCTTCGAGCTCAGGCGCGACGTAGGGGACGTCAAGACGAATTCTGGATGCGGGGCGGTGACGTCGACGTACGTCTCGCCCTCGTCGAACCCGTCTTTCGCCTCGTCTTCGGCCGCCTTGGCGTTGCGCTCCTGTAGCTTGGCTTGTTGCTCGGCTTTGCGTTGCGACGCGTCTGCCTTGGCGCGGAGTTCGTCCGCCCAATTAGGGTACTTCTCCTTCTCGGCGGCTTCGAGCTCGGCGACGAGGGCCTTGAAGAGCCCGAGGCACCGGAACGAGTCGAGGTGAAACGCCAACGCAGGAAACAGTTTCCGCTCGCTCATTTGCCACGCGACCTTGAGCATCGAAAACGCCGTAGTCGTCGACGACGACGACGAAGACGAAGAGAGATGCTCGGGCACGAAGCTCTTGAGGACGGCGTCGCACGTCGCCGCGTCCGCGGCCGCGAGTTCGCCGAGCTTTTCCTTCAGAGCGGACTCGAGATTCTTCGAGTCGTCGAGCGTGATACGCGCCCGCGTCGACGCGGCGGCCTTGGTCGCCGCGCCACCCCCCTTGGCTCGCTTCAAGGCGGCATCCGCGCCGGGGACCTTGCGCTTGACGCGAGCCTCGAGGCCCGCGACGTACTCGGCTTCCGCGGCCTTGGCGCGCTCGGCGAACCAAACCGTCGGGTCGAGGTGCTCGACGGCGTCGCCGTACTTTTCGAAGAGCGCCTTGTAGAGCTCGGACGCGTCGGCGGGCGTGAGCGCGAGCGACACGCGGTCGGCGCCCTCGTCGACGACGCGCGACGCCGTTAGAGCCGCGCACGGGTGGAGCCGTTGGAGCGTGCCCTTTTCGTCCAATATGAGGTTTTGGACGTTGATGAACCGGCCGCGGTGCTCAACGAGCTCGACAACATCATTCTGGCTGTTGGGATCGTCGGCCCTCGCGGCCTGCCACCAGTCCCGCAGCTGGTCGGCGTTGCCGATCGTCGCCGAAAGCGCCAACATCGGACACGAGACCATCCGGATGAGTCGCTGAAGCGCGGCGCCTTCCTCGCCATCGAGCGCGTGGACCTCGTCGAAGACAGCGTAGTCAAAGTCGTCGAACCCGCCTTCGAGTTGCGCGTAATCCCACCGGTTCTGCACCTCGCCGCCGATCAACCCGCGGACTTTGACGAGCGACGACTCGAGCGCCAGGGGCGTTCCGACCACGACCTTCGACCGATCCTCCGAGGGCCGGTAGGCGAGCTGGTTGGTCGCGATGGCCACGTTGGAGCCCGGCAGCAGCTTTTGAAACATGGCGGCGACTTGCCACACGAGGGGTTCGGTCGGGACCACGAACAGCACCCGACCGCTGTTGACGCACGTGTACGTCGAGATGACCGTCTTGCCCGAGGACGTCGGCGCGCACACGATCACCGACTTGCGCTGGTCGACGTGGTGCAGCACCCGCTTCTGCCACGGATCGAGCTTCCACCCCTTGAGAAAGGGCGAGAGCGGCGGAAGCCGGTCGTACATCTTCTCGAGCTGAAACGCCGCGAGACCCGCGCCTAAATCCGACCTCGACTGCGTCGCCGACCGCAGCTCCTTGCGAAACTCGTGCACCAAAGCGCCCTCGGGCGTGCGCGGAGCCCTTTTCTCGCCCTTCTTCTTGTCCCCTTTCTTCGACCCACCACCACCAGCACCACCCTTGTCCTCGTCGTCGTCCTGCTCGAGGGCCTGCAGATAAAGCGCCGAGGCCTCGATCGCCCACAACGCGTCGAGAACCGCCGACTGGTTCTGTTCTTTGAGCTCGGCCTCGAGGACCATCAGGAGCTGCCGGAGCTTCCCGAGCTGGGTCTCGCACTTGGTGCCCATGATGGTCGCGCCCAGCAGCGCGCGCTGGCGGCACGACTTGGCCGCGTTCTCGAGCTTCTCGAGGTCGAGCCGGACGTCTTTGGCCTCCTGCTCCTTCTTGTTCTTCTCGATCATCTCCTCCTTCTTCGTCTTTTTCGCCGGCTTCTTGCTGCCCCCCTTCTTCGAGACTGCCTTGGCCTCGGCTTCCGCAGCGAGCGCGGCCTCCTTCGCCTCCTCGGCCCGCTTCTTCTCCTTGGCCCACATGTCTCTCGGGTCGAAAGCCGTGTCCGGCGCCAGGTTCCGCAGAACGACAGGCATGCGGCTCTTCACCTCGCGGGTCGCCGCCTCGCGCTTGTTCTTCCGCACCCAGATCACCTCCTGCGGGTACGACTGCCAATACAAATCGATCGTCCGGCTCGGGATCTTGCTTCCGCTCTCGTTTGCCGCGGCATCCTCCGCCGAACTCTCCTTTGTTGGTGCCGCGGCTGCTGGTGCTTTGGGCAAGTCCCCAAACCCGCTGCCACCGCGCACCTCGCGCGTCTTGTAGGGTTGCTGCGACCGAGCTGGTCCAGGTGGGGTGGGAGGCTTGTTTCGCGGGTCCAGCGCCCGGGCGCCCCCGGGGTTCCCACCCCCTCGTTGCGGCGCAGCAGGCGGCCCGCGCCGGCGCCACGACGTGTCCGAGTCAGCACGCGACGGCCCATCGTTCGAACTCTTGATCTCTCGGGTCAGCGACGTCTCTTGGCCGTATTCATCGGTCATCGGCTGGGACGCTTTATAGTTTGGCCATCTCTTTCTTGTCGGCGAGCTTCCTCAATTCTGTGCCGTTGAAACTGCCGTCGAAAGCCGGGGGTCGAAAAACTGGGAGGGGCGAGAGTCGGGCACATGCCGAGGTATAATGCTAGAGCACAAGGTTGATGAGGAAGTCGACACCAGCTCATACGATGATCACATCTTGATTAGTGTAAGATCGTTGCGGCCGAACACACACACCAACTTCGTTCGCGCAGCAGCCGTCGAGACCGCGACCATCGCGAGCTTTAATCCAACGTGGCGACCTGGCTCGAGCAAAAATAAAATAACGATGGTGGGACGGATTGGAAAGGAGTAATACGATTCAGGCGTGTCGCTGCAAAACCACATCATTCTGGAGCGCGCAGATGACTCTGGAGCCGTGGTTGTTCGTTCATAAGAAGCCGTCGGCAGGGTGCCAATCTTGAACCCGCGACGTGTGGTTCGAAATCAGTGCCACCATATCGTCGGACATTACAAACCTAGATTCTAGAGAGACAGTGATCGACAACGATGGTCGCTACGGCCGCCATCGTGCTCGAGACCACGAGCACGGTGCCTTTCACCAAAATGCCACCCTGGCAGATTGCGGAGAAGGTCGAAAGCGTGCGACAACTTGCGACTGCAACCATCAATGGCGGGGAAACGAAGGAGAGGATGGCCTGCCCGAAGCTACCGACGATGGAGACGAAGCTCTCATCGAGCGCGATCAGGACCAAGGCGAAGAACAAATGCGCCACGCGTGCACGAGAACACGATTATGGGATTTTTTGCGCTCATCAGCGCCTGTGGGTTGTGGCTATGTTGTGGTGCACCGCAGCGATGGAGATAATAGGGTAAGAAGAGAAGAGGTCGGCGCAGAGGCAAATTTGCACGAGGATATGCGGGATCGAGGCCTTTATGCGGACGTGACGTCGGAGTAGAGCGCGGCGGCGGGAACCCAAACTGAAAGTTCAAAAGGCCAGTTATGGCGAAGACGATGCGGCTGAAGTCGGTCGGGTCGGCCATCTCGTTCGCGAACGGAAAGATGTAAGCATGGGTGCTGACAGGACCGAAGCACTGGTTTGACCCAAAGAGAGTGGTGAACGGTGGCAGTGGCTGTCAATCGTGAGGCTCGAGACGACGACCGCGAGCGATCCAAGAAGGACGACCGAGATGCCGAGCCGCGCACCCGCGGCAGTCTCGTGGACGCGGGCGAGGAACGTCGTGGGCAGCGCGAGAAAACCCGGCGTGCAATCCTCTCGACGTGCCAAAGCCCGTGGCGATCATCGTCGCGATGTAGGCGACGTAGGCCGCGGTCACCCAAAAACATGCAGAAGAGCGCCTACGTGACAATGCTTGCCCTGGCGCTATCCATTGTCAGGCGGAACTGGTCAAGAGATTCCCGAGCGACAACCACGACCATGCAGATTAAGATGCACGCCAAGAAACCGCCACAGCCCGCCTTATGTGCGGCAAACAGCATCACGGAGCATCCCGCCCCGTTGATCGGCTTTGCGAGCGCAATCCCGGAAGAACACGCCGATATGCCCTCTTCAGCTTCTTCCCTCGGGAGGAGGCCGTCGCCCTCTCCTCTTGGATTCTTCATTCCACTCGTCGCCACCAGCTCAGAGATCACCTAGGAAACTTTTCAAAACGTTGCACTTTTTCGCTCTATTTTTTTTGGGTAAAGCAAAAAGTCTTTACTCTGAGGTGGAACGCAAAGGTAAAGTCAAGTAACCTCTTAGGTGGCAGAGTTGAATGTAAAGTAAAGTAGTCTTGCAACGACTTTTGTAGCCGCCGAATCCATGGCATTCGCAAGCCGTCGCGAGCCGTCGCGAGTCGTCGCAAGCAGTCTACGTGTCCGGCGAGTCCGTGTCGTCCTCTTGGTTTTATTCGGCGGAGATCGTGGGCTCGTTGGTGACGTTGGCGATCTTGCCGTTTTTGCCTCGGGCCCACTCCATGAATTCGCGGTTCGTGTGCAAGAGGTTGAGCATGTCCCAATCTTCGTCGCCGAGCCGCGAGTTACCCTCGGCCAGAACGATGTTGCCGGCCGAGATAATTCGTTCGCAGAAGCTCTCGGCAGGAAGCGTACCGATGGAGCCACATGAAGATCTGGCGAACTTGGGGAGGAAGCCGCACTTGGTGTCTTTCTCGATCTTCTTGTAGAGCTTGCCCAGCTCGCCTCGACTCTGTGCGGAGAGCGAGCGGGATAAGTAAAATTCAAGTCAAGCGAAATTAGGTTCTTTTACCTTATTTTCGTTACCCCGTAGAGAGGATAAAACGCTGACTTTTTGCGGAACTTCTTCCAACGAGAGTAAACAAGAATTTCGCTTGTGTACGTACTGCGACGAACTGTCACGGTGAAGCGTTTTTAAAAATTTTGCCATTCGTTGTAAGTCTTTTGTTTCCCATCTGCGTCACCCCACGCCATTTCCAGTTCACGAGCAGTATGAATAGTTAGTTGAACCCTTGAACTGGTTTCCTCACAGGAGTCGTCGTAGAACGTTTCTGGCCAGACTGGGAGCATCTCGGGCGTCATCGAGCTGCGACCTTCAACTTGACGCTCCATAGGGTGAGCGAAGCGGGAATTAAGGCGTGGCTGGACGGCGCGCGACGTCGTTTTAGCGACGTTGTCGGCGACTTGGACGGCAAGACGCAGATCGCGCGTCGTCTTTTCAAGAACGTCTTGAGCCACGTCACTTTGAACCGACTTTCACGTGGAACTCGGGAAAGCCGGATGAAAACGTGGAGCAAACAAGATCAAGTGTCGACACATGGGTGAGCCGATGAGAGGAGGACGGGGTCTTTACGTGGATTATGTGCGCAGACTGGGAGCCGATGAGCGTGTTCGGCTTTAAATTTTTTCAAGGCAAAATCGAATATTGCGATGGGGGTGACAAGACTACAAACGCGGCAAACATTTCTGCGATCAACGCGACGGCATTTCGAGGGAGTCGCGCACATTCGAACCACTACGCCCTGAACACCTTGGAGATCTTATTATTACTGAATCGAGCGGCGATTAGTTCGAGGTTGGACGCGTTTCTCGACGTTGGACCGGACGTTAGAAAACTGCGGATGGTTGGATTTACTTGATTAAAGACCATCGCGGCCGTAAGACGCAACAGATCGCCGAGAAGCATCCTATGGCTCAGACCGAGGAAGACAACGTGACATTCAATCCGCATTCCCAGACTGGAAAACAACTCTTTGTCTACAAAACTACGAAAAGCTGTACTACGCGGTCCAGTTCGAGGACATCATCGAAATGGCGGCAACGAGATTCTTTACGAGGCTCACGAAGTCAGCGTACCGAATCAAGCTATCGTCCGAAGCAGCAGCACCAAAGCCCCCCGAGGCTCTCGCAGTCGATAGTATGAAAGATGCCTTCGAGCTCCTCTCGAACGATCTTGCGGACGAAACAATCGAAGAGCCAACCTCCACACACGTATTGGATCTGATCAACGATGTCTACACGATACGGATAAAGGTCCATGCGCAAAAAGGACCCAAAAAAAGCGCGCGTTTCTGCAAAGATTCCAAATCAATCTGCATTATTTGCAGAAATGCAAAGAAGGAAAAAGGGCAACCGACTGTAACTCGTGTCGACGCGACTTCAGGCGCCAAGTTGAGACGCAAACAGCTGAAGTTGTCAGACAGTTGTGGCGGCCGGTAGTTTCTAAACGGTCCGCCCACGTCTCCGACAGCCGGCCACGTGCGCCTTCGCATCCAACCAGCCCGCCCCATGCTGCCGGGTACCTGCTACCACCAGCATCACGTTATGTGTTGGGCATCATGGCGCAACGCCACCGGCTTCTTTGTCTTCCAATTCTAGCCATGTTGCGGCAGATTATACTCAGCTTGTGTTTGGAGCCCGAGTGGCTTACCGCACTCACCAGCCTCAACCACCACAGCAAGCTCGTTTCCCGAGTAGCATTCCTGGCGATAGCTTTCTCATTACGTCTCGGCCCAGTCAGAGCAGGTACCTGGAGCCTTCAATTTTGAGTTATTACCCAGAGGGTTCGCCGCCACATTCGCTGGCATATCACATCGACCCCCAGATCGCTTTTGATGCGCGAAGCCATGACCGGCAGAGACTGGCGAGCCATCGCGCGATGGGTTTGCCGCCACGTCCATTTGTGCATCGCATTGACTCTCAGATTACGTTTGATTCGCAAAGGGACAACCAAATGAGCGACCACCAAGCAACAAGTTTGCCACTAATTTCGCATGGGCATCTCATCGAACCCCAGATCGCTTTTGATGCTCAAAGCCACGGCCAACAAAGCGCAGCAGCACTGGCGACGGCGACTGCAACTATTCCGTCCACAACGCGGCCGGAATCTTCTAATGATCCAAGCAAACAACAACACGATGACCAGAGCGACACTGAAATTAACCGAGAGTTGGACTTTCTCGCGTCAACAGAGTGGGCTGATCGAAAGATCATGAGTCGAACCATGACTCGCCCCCCACCAAGTCTCTGCCTGCACCTTCTTGGTTCAATGTCAACGAAGTGCCACGTTGTCAAGTGCCCTCTGGCCACAGCTATGTTTGGATTGACTATGTATTGGTCGATCACAGACTTCTTCTGCTGAGGTGATGACGCAGAGTAAGCACCGTACAGAAGATCGGCACGCAATGCTCTTGTCGATCTAAGAGCACCACTTCCTCAATCCACTGCCAAGCTTCCCCTGAAAATGTGCAGATTGTCGTTACGATGTGGTAGGCCTGTGTTCTCGTGGGCCGCCTCTTGCGCCAAAACAAACTATAGCGGCCTGTTTGGGGTGTCTTGTATCGTGCTGCGACCGCTCCCTAGCGTCGTCTTCCCTTATCGTTCTTCACAGCATCGTCTTTCATTCTACACTTTCTTATCTTCGTTGGCTTTCTTCTCTCCCGTAGCAGTCCAGCTCCTTCGTCTTTCTTCTCTGCTCGTTCGCCGATCTCGGTGAACTTTCCTCACTTCCCCTCCGCTCCTCTCCCTTCTCCCCACTCCTATTCTCTTCTTCTGCGTCCATCCATCGTGGCTCTTTTGACGCCAGGGAATTGATTACCATAAAACCTTGGCGTTGTGATTCATTCTTCCGAAATCAGGTGTGGTAGAGATCGGAAGCGACCCTGGATAGATGTGATCCACCGCAGACAGCATGTAGTGCCACGTAAGGGCAAATTATGCAGCACTGGGCATAATTGTAGTTCTTGGTATTGAATACAGCCGTGGTGAGCGCGTGGTTGCTTCGGTGTGCGTAACGGCGCAGCTCGTCGTAGTTGACATCGTGCCGGTTGTGGCGAGCCCGGAGCCCGGTCTCTGCCTCAGTCGAGCCACGAGACGCGATGTGCGGTCGCGAGCATCAGATGGGACATGTCGATGTCTTCGAATGGGCGCGCACAAAACGATGCCAATGGAATGAAACGCCGTGTTTCTTAATAACGCCACATCGAAGTCCTCAAATCGGTGCGCGCTCGAGGGTGCCCGTGGAACTAACATAAGTGCGTCCAAAGCACCTCAGGTCTCCAAACGCGTGCTGCAACGCGTGCTTAGCTAAGCAGGATCAAACAAACTCGTATCAAAGGCGAATATACACATGTCCATTGCCACGCCCGAACCATAACAAAGCGACTGCTGAAGCGGGCCAAGACGTGCACAAAATTAAAACGACGGGTGCTGCTGATTCCTATCGATATGATCGCGCTCGCGATGCTCAACGGCACGATCGATGAAGACTGCAGCCTTGAACAGAAAAGCACTTTGCTGCACAAGATCTGGGACTCAGCGACTAAGTGGCTTTTCGGTTTCGTCGATAGCGTCTGGGAGTGAGCGCTCAACTCACTAATTCATGAGCACATCACAGACGAATTTTCTCTGGTCGAAATCTTCGAGCTCTTCGACAAGGCTGGCATCGACAACCACGTGCGTGAGCAGCCCGCATTTTGGGCGGGGAGGATGCACCGTCACAGCGATTGGATGCTCAAGACTAAGTTGCCCTTCGACGATTTCGTTACCGCCGTGAAACAACAGTTGCTATCCATTGGGGCGAAAGGCAATGCTCGCCAAGGTCAGCGCGCTTCGAACCGCATATTTGCACACGTGGATCGACGCCGAATTGCCGCTTGATGTTGAGCATTGTCTTCGCGGCCGGACTATATTTATTCGCCAACGAAGCAAGCTCATTGCGCCGAGGTTGTCAATGTGTCCCATGCGCCATACGTGCAGGCGTCCACTATCAACATCAACGCTAGCCAACACAATTTGAATGATGCTGGACGTGTCGACGTCGAATACGTGACAACGAAGCGTTGCATGGAGCGGAGCCAAGTTGCCACTCCAGCAGGTTGTCGAGCGGCAGCTCGACGTGGATGTGGAGAGTTCTGTGGGGTTTGTAGAGAGCACGCCGCGAGCCGAACAACTTCACTCTCTCGATGGTGGTCCCGCGCCGCTTTCCCGTGGCGTGATACTCGCTGACTCAGAATGGCAGTCTGGCCCCACGAGAAACAACGTTGCATCTCGGGTGATGGTGTGGTACCTCGACGAGGATCTTAGTTACTCATTCTGCCCCGAAGTGGCGGTGCTCGGCGGCGGACATCCCCAACGACCAGTGTTTGGCGAATTTGGTTGCGATCCCTGGCCCGATGGGTTCCACACCCTTAGCTGCCCAAGCCCAGGGAGCTGTTCGTTGACGTGCACGCCCTCGAAGCGAGCGTCGACGATCGTTCTTGCTTCGAAGACGAGGTCGAAACCGCCCGCCCATTGGCAAACGTCAAGGATGGCGTATGGCTTTTGTTTTGTTGCGAGAGCTTCGGCCCGCGGGGTCATTTTAGCGTGGGCGGGATGAGGACCTGCTGCCGTGAACACGAGCACCCGCCCCTCCCCTTTCTTGAGGACAATTGGCGATGTAAGCCTCTGGCGCCAACACAAACAGCATAGGTGTACATACACGCATGTATGTGGGATGGCATTGATTGGGGAAGGCGACCCGGCCGAGAAATTCGAAATTGTGTCCGTTGAACGGTACGCAAAGTCAAGGACGTGATAGAGGAGTTGTCTTTGTCGTTGGTTTCGACCGAAAGATTTTCGAGGATGTCCCGCGGAAGCAGTCGGGTCTCGGTGCGGCTGCAGAGTCTCTACGCGACCGGGGAGCAGAAGAACGGAAAGGAAGACTGGCTCCGTGCTTCGCGAGGTCTCAAGGCTCGCAAATGGGTGAAGAAACCAAAGCTCATGGGGTCAGGGTTTTGGATCCCGGTCTGGCAGCCCCTCGAGCAGAAAGACCCAACGCCTGCGCTCCTCGAGCTCAAGGATCGCCCGCCGCCCTCTGTCACGCGTGGGAAAAAACGGCGACGGACAACTGTCGAACCGCCGGAGCGCATTACGCAATCTTGCAGTTCACAAGACGAAGACACCGAATCGCGCGCCGCGTCGGCGGTGCCCGAACTCCCCCGCGAGTCCTCCTCGGAGCTCATGGCGGACTCCGCCGCACCATCACTGCTCATGGACGAGTCGGCATGACATGGCAGTGGTGGATTGACATCAGTCGACCGCCGGGTGGTCCCCAGGATGCCTGCTGACAAGCAGGCCTAAACTTGGAGATTGGTGGGGACCTCAAATTATTCGGGGGGCTTGGGCAACTAGTTGAGATTGGTTGTGATGGTGTCCAGGAGGTCCTGATTTTGTGTCTACACTTTTATATCCTACGAAGATTCGACGATGCGACGGGTTTTTGTGGCCCCTCCGTTCATCTTAGTCATTCGTAGCCTCGTTACCATAGCCTGTCGTAGGCGCGTTATGAGCAGCAGGGCGGCGCGTGAGCGCGAGGACAACGAGGACAACGGCGGCGTCGCCGACAGAGCCAACCGACGTCTTTCTTGGAGATCTTCTTCGACGACGACAAATCTTCGACGCTCCCATCATCGTCCAAAGCGGAAACATCGCCGTCCAAATCCGTCAGGCAGAAGCACGGGAGGTTGTCGCTGCAGTCTGTCGCCGACAGCGTCCTCCTCAAGAAACGAGATGCGCGCGAACTTGAAGTCAACCTTCTCGAAGCCAGGAGTGCCCGGATCGATGGGCTAGCAGCCGGGCGGGAGACTGCCAGCAAGGGGGATCGGGTAGTCCTCGATGATAGCGAGAACACCGTTTGAAGAATTTTGGTAGCGCGCGTTGTAGTAGCCGTCGATCATCGCACGAGCCGGCACACTTTTCCATCGTTTAAAAAACCGATCATCCCAAAGCGCCCCGTTGGTGCTGATCGCGTACGTTCGACACGACCGTCGTATCGTTGCCTACCTCACCGGCAGCGGGCGCGACGAGAGCTGGCGTGGGCGTTGGTATTTTGGTCGATGCTGACGCGGGCGCAACGAACCTCGGACGGCTAGGGCAGTGAGGCCTCGGACATTTTGACAGTCTCACACCCCGAGGCCCAGCCAAGAAACAGCGAAAGATCCAAGACTTCGATGGGCTCGACGAGCGGCTCGCCTTCGACCGTAACGTTAGAGAGCGTCTTTCGCGAAGCGCAAGAGCCGTCGCAAGAGTCGTCGCATGCGCAGCGGCCGAAGGTCAGATCGAATGTGACACCAGAGATAGCGGAAGCGTAGATATGACCGACGAGTGTCTCGCCAGGTACGTCCATCGAGCAGCGCTCGATCTCGACGCTGTCGAGGTCTAAGACCGCCGACCGTTCCGTGCTGCGCGCCGACGCTCGAGATATACGTGGGTGCGTGCGCATGATAACATCAAAGGGAACACGATCGATTCGCCCAGGCGTGGTCGCAAGACTGTCGGAAACGCTCTTGCCACATCCAGCGCCGTGGTCAGCTTTCTTTTCGACGACAGCTTTTTTGCTTGCTCGCGCGCGCTCGACTGGTGTCCGCTCGCTCGCGTGGTTGCGACGATGAGCCATGATGCTTTTTCTAGTAAAATCAGAACCCTTGCGTGGCCGCCGGGAGTCTCCGTCGCGGTCGCTGTTCCAAGCCTGGCGTTAAATCGAGACACGAGAAGATTTTCGGCAAGATCAGAAACCGTCGAGTCTTCAGCCCGTCCGCCAAAGCGATTCGCTTCACTTCCCACCCGAGTGAGCACAGGAAAAAATACAGCTATACACAATACAGCGCCCTGCTTGGCGACGCCCGATCTTCTTCGCCTTGGACACCGATAAAGTATATGCGCGCGGTACTACGCCTGGGAGAGAGCTCGCGGAGACCCGTGCGCATTGGGAGGACGCTCCGCTGAGCCTCTGGCGCCTCCGGCCCCGAGCCGCGCGGCCTCCGACCTTCCTTGCCTCCCGCGGAGCATCTGGCCTCACCAGATGTTCGGATTCCGCGTTTCACCTACCCACAGCAATTATTACCCGGTCATCGTGTCAGAAAAACGTCGCGTGCCACAAAGTAGTGCCACGTATTTAGACCCTACTGTTGTCAGGGCGCTGTTTTCGTCTTTCTGCTTTCTTCGCGAACATGACCGTCGCACTGTGCCTGACCGAAGGATGTGTGTCTCCGGTGGGACGAATCCAAACTCCTTGCTCCGTGCAGACCCCGGAGACGGTGCTGCGCCTGCCGCGCGGGCCCATCGTCGCCAGCAAGGCCCTTTCGGTGCGAGCGCCATCTTTTATGGGTCTTGCGAATGTTCCCGTAGGCACTCGAGACCCTCGCCGACGTGGCCGCGTCCGCGCTTGAGACGACACGGAAGGACGTGGCGTCCCTTGCGCAGCCGTGGCCGCCGCGCGCGAGGACGTTTCCGTGTGTTCTCCGGGACATGATCGACGAGTCGCCGGACGACGTGCTACGATGGTGCGACGACGGGTGCGCCTTCGTCGTCGCCGACACCCAGGCCTTCTGCGCAACCGTCCTGCCCAAGTACTTTCGCCACGGCCGGCTGACCTCGTTCCAGCGCCAACTCTCGTTCTACCAGTTTAGACGCGCCCGACTCGCCAAGAACGGCGGCCCAATCTACCCGTCGACAAGAAACGGCTCGCCCCTCGCCTACCACCACCCGCTCTTTGCCCGTCACAGCAACGAGCAGCAGCTCCGCGCGATGACGCGCCGCCCCCGGCCACAACGGCGCCTGGAACAGGAAGAAGACGTCGCGCGTCGCTCGCGCCGGGGATCCCGAATGCGCTCTTCCTCCGTTGGTCTTTTTCCCCAAGTGA
Organism: Chrysophaeum taylorii; assembly: GCA_029834535.1. Lineage (NCBI taxonomy): Eukaryota > Pelagophyceae > Pelagomonadales > Pelagomonadaceae > Chrysophaeum > Chrysophaeum taylorii. The sequence continues at coordinate 199,526 of JAQMWT010000078.1, forward strand.
GTGATTGAAAGACACCCACCATCCTAAATCGGCGTGCGTGATCCATCGGGGTTGTGCCCCTTGGGTTCGGTTGAATATCCCGAATCGGCAAGAAAATTAATATGGTCTCCTCCTCCTCTCTCGGCAGCTCACACCATTCATCCATCCAGACCCTATCGTTCCTTGGAACACCCACCCACCCACCCACCCACCCACAAAATGACAAATAACCAGTTTGCTAGCTCCCATGGAGCCAGGTACCAACGTCTGACTGACTGATTCACTGGCCCATCTGACCAAACACTCTTTGCCCCACAACCAACCAACAAAAATGGCCGAATGTAGGGTAATTAATTATTTATTATGGAGGCAGGATTGACGGTCGGCGCGCTGCGCGCGTTGCTGCGGCGCGCGGCGCCGGGTTCGTTCGGGAGCACCCGGGTCGCCCCATTACTTTGCGGTGCTTTGCGGACATTCCTGCCGAGCGGCGATCCCGAGTCGATGAGACGGCTGCGGCGGGAGCTGATCGCGCCGACTGAGCGGTTTCGGACCGACGCGGCGTTGTGGGCGCCGCACGCGCGCGTCAAGGCCTTCGTGCGCAAGCACTTCCTCGACAGTCAGTATCGCGGGACGGAGCGGTACAAGCGGGCCGTCGAAGTGCTGCGGAGCGAGGCGCTTCCGAGCCGTAGGCAGGTCTTCGACTTGTTTGGACTGGGAAATTGGAGACGCGGGAGACCCGAGGACGAGCACGCCCGGAAGCGCGCGTTGCTGCGGTCGCTCGCGGAGGACGACGACACCTCGGGTCTGTCGCTCGAGGACGTGATCGAGGTCGCCGGGGGGTGCGTCTCGGGCAGAAACGAGTTCAACTCCTACTGCGAGAACCACGAGATCTATGATATTCTGACGCGCGAGTTCGTCAACGCCCTCGCCGCCGTGGTGCGGGGTGAAAGAAGAGTTCTCGAAGTCGGCGCGGGCGACGGCCGCCTTTCCCATCACTTGAGGGAATGCGGCGTCGACTGCGTCGCGACTGACTCGGGCGGGTGGCGCATCCCGCGCCGCTTTCCCGTTGAAGGTCTCGACGTCGAGGCCGCCCTCGCCAAGCACCGTCCCAGCGTCGTCTTGGCCTCGTGGATGCCGTCGGGCGACGACTGGACGGCCGCCATCAGGGCTACGCCTTCCGTCGACGCGTACGTCCTCGTCGGCGAGGTCGACGCCGGCGCTTGCGGTCACCCATGGCGCACCTGGGGCTACGAGGAGGAGGAGGAGGAGAGGTCCCACGGACCCTCCCCCCCTTACGAAGTCGACGGATTCGACCGCGCCGAGGCGACCGAGTGCTCGGCGCTCCAGCTTTGTCGCTACGACTGCGAAGCCTTCGTGGGCAACTCCAAAACTACCGTGTTCCGTCGACGATCGATGAGGTAACGTCGTTGTGGTAAGTAATTGTATTGTTTCGGCGGACACGACGGCAGCGGCGGGGTAGATACCTCGAAAAGAGAGATGGTGCTAGTAAAAATACTCACAAATCGCCGTTCGAAGAACCTTGCCTTCTCGAGCTTCCCACTTGGGGGTGGTGGTCGTGCTTGGTCGCCGTGCGGCCTTCGAGCGGCGACGTCCGCCTGGTCTCGTAGAGCGAGACGAGGCTCGCGAAGAAGAAGCTGGAGGCGCCGATAGTGTAAAAGATCCAAATAATTTCGGATCGAGCGTAGCCGCCGGAGAAGAAGAAGAGCGCGCCGACGAAGGTAAGAGAATCGAGGAGCCATTCGCTTCGAGGGAGCGATGCGAGCCGACGAAGGGCCGCGAGCATGAAGAAGAGCGAGCCGACCTCGAAGAAGAGGCGGCCGAGGAAAGGCGATTCGACGGCGGGGATAAAATACACCGAACCGCAGACGTAAAAGGCCGACCCGAACAGCAAGAGGAGCGAGGCGAAATTATTCTTGGAGAGGATACTCAAGTCTATGGCGTCGGCCATAACGAACATCGTCGAAGCCGCCGCGTACAGGATGCCCGCGAGAGTCAGCGTCTTGCGGTTGGCAGCGAACGGGGCGTACAACGGGCTCGCGACCACATAGGTCGTCGCACCGACAACCATCAGCACAGAGCCCAACCTATTGTCTTGATACCCGATACCCATACGTAAATAATCAGGACCATTGATTATTAGTCTTGTCATATCCTCTCGAAAGTATTCTAAACGGACATGAAACGGACATATTTGTGAACACAACACAAGTTTTCGGGATGTTTTTGCGCGCTAATCGCTTTCGCGATACTTTTTTTTCGTGCATGGGATGCTGCTAGCCGTTCACAATTTTGAATTATGTCTGCTAGCCGTTGCCGACTTCCAAGAATTCCGAGAACGGTGGAATAATATGTCCTCCGAATCAGGCTATGCTTGAAAGAGACACCAAGTGCGGCTTTTGCTCCCCAAACTCGCGAGATCTTCGCGCGGCTCCGTCGGCACGCTTCCCGCCGAGAGCTTGCTTCTGTGGGTACATGTTACGCATGGTCTCGCTCGAGAGCTTCCAGCTCAAGCCGAAAGGTCTCGAGGGCGAGACGCTCTTCGATAACATGTCCAGATTCGCCCGCCGTACCGAAGATATTTTCGAGCCGGTCGGGCGCCTCGGCCTCGAGGTGACCGAGGTGCAGAAGAAGATCCTCAAGCCGACGGCCCAGGACCTGACGTGCCGCGAGATCCTGAGAGACGCCGGCGGCGAAGGGGCGACGCGGAAGCTCGCCGCGCGCGAGCTCGACGCCCTCGGCATCGTCAAGGCGCACTGCGGCGTCGCCAACGAGACCGTATCGCCCGGCTCGAACGCGCAGCGAGACTCGCCTCTTCGGTCTCCGAAATTACGCGCATCAGCCAAGCGGCGAAAAAATCGAGAAGCTCAGCAAGCCAGTCTACTCGACCTCGCGCCCAAGGCGGCCGCCAAACTCAAATCCAAAGGCAGCGACGTCTTAAAGATCACGGTCCGCGAGATCACCTCCATCCTCGGCCGCTACTTCGGCGTAGCCGGGCCCAAGGGCGACAAAGCGGCCCACGTCAAGGCCCTGCAGGACGCGCCATTGAGGCCAAACCTGACGCCCTCAGCGCGGTTCAGTTGGCCGACACCGGCACGCCCGACCCGGACGCCGAGCCCGACGACGACGACGATAACGACGAAAAAATAGGCCGGTTCTTGTTAATTAGGTCTGGTTCTTAATTGTAGGTTTATTATGCTAATAACAAAAAACGACTTGAAAACAACGCTGGCGTACCTACCTACTCGGGGAGCCGCCAAAAAAAACTGGGAGCGCGTTCTCCTCGTCTTCCGGCGGCGGCGGCGGCGGTTCCTGCAGGGGGCCCACCTCTTTGAGGAGCGCCTCCTCTTCTCGAGGCACCGATGGGCCCCTGTGGCGAAAAGAAGTCCGCAACAACTGGGGTAAGAAAAAAAAGGACGCACCGTTGTTGTTGTTGTTGTGAGAGGTATGGCCGTATCGAGTCGACGATGGCGGCGAGGGGAAGAGTGGCGTCCCGGACGAGAAGGGTAATCGCGTCGTTCTCGTCGGACGTGGGGGGCTCGAGGGCCTCGAACTGGGACGTAACGAGGGAGGCGGGCATGAAGTGGTCAGCGCGAGCTCGGACGCGATCCGCGACGAGGGCGGGGGTCGCCCGCAAGTACACCAAAACGAGGCGGCGGCGAGCTCGTCGGGCGGCGGTGGCAAGGACGGCGCGGTACTTGGCTTTGAGGGCAGAGCACGCGAGGACGACGCCATCAGTGTCGCTCAGCGCGCGACCGCAGGCGTCGAGCCAGGACGCGCGGTCGTCGTCGGTGAGCGGCTCGGCCGAGGTCATCTTGGCCACGTTCGCCGGCGGGTGGAGGTCGTCGCCGTCGACGAACGAAGACCCCCCCAGCGCCTTTCCAACGGCCGTCTTGCCTACTCCGCAGACGCCACAGACGACGACGCAGGGCGGAAACGGCTTTCCGAGCGCGTAGAGGACGACGTCGTCTTCGAGATCGATCGCGTCGAAGGTATCGAAGGTCGCTTTGCAGCGGGTCTCAAACCTGGCGTAGGCACGTCGGCGACCGACCGAGGTGTCGATCGCGACGAGCGCGAGGCCGCCGGGCGCGAGGAGGCGCCGCGCGGTCTCCACGAAGGGCGCGACGAGCGGCTCGTCGTAGACGCAGTCCGAGGCGACCACCACGTCGAACGGCGCGACCACCGGAGTCGAGGGGTCGCGCCAATCGAGAACCTGTGCCGTCGCGGGGACGCCGTTCTCATTTATGGCGCTTCGAATTGCTTCGATCCGAAAAGACCTGTCGGTGATGGTGGCCGTCGCGCCTAAAAGCGCGCACGCGACGCCCACCAGGCCCGTACCGCCGCCGAGCTCGACCACGCGCTTTCCCCTGACAACAACACTGTCGCGGCGTGATATGTACCGCGCCAGCGCGATCGCGCCGTCCCAGACGGCGGCGCCCGTTTCGCTCGTCGATTCGGTCAATTCACTAGGATCCCCTTCAACGCCGCGGACCTGTCGCAGCGGCTCGGGCCGGACCCGCACCGCGAGGTTGTCGCGTAGCGGGACCACGCACACCCCGTCGCTCCCCTTGCACGCCTCCGCGAGGCTTGACGGCGCCAGGATTGGCCGCAGCCCGAGCTCTTCCATAATAATAATAAGGGGAAAGTCACTAACTACCATATATGTTTGGTCACCGTAAACCCATAACAAGTTTGGTCATTTAAGAGTTTAGTCAATCTGCATCTTTTGGCTGACTAAACTTGTACTCTTAGAGAGCAAACATACGGTTCGGTGACAACAAAACAAGGCCCGCCGTGATCAAGCTTTCAGCGGTTCTGCACTGAAGACTCCGGAGCGTCCTTCGACTTCGAAACGAACACGGTATCGATGCGGGTTTCGTCGCTCAGGTCGAGCGGGAGCGTGGTGGTAACACGCCGACGTCGGTTGACCACGACGCCGAGAAAGAAAACAAGAAGTCGCGCGCCCAGACGAAGGTAAACGACTATGAGAGATCGCCGAGTACGCTGTCGCAGCTCAGAGCGCGCAAATACGAGGGTAGTCCACTTTACTCGATCTAACCAAGATGCCAAGTTCAGCATGTGTGTTCTCGAGGCCGACTTGCAGCAGATGATGTTCGACACGGGCGGCAAGTTGACGGCGTGTACAACATGGTCTACAGCGCGACAGCGCTGTCGTTCAAGTGCTATATGCAAGATGCAGCTTTTATGTGCGTGCTGGTCGTTGTGATGTGCAAGTAGACAATACCGTCACGTGTGCTAAAAGGCACACCTGCTCCGAACCTTCTTGCCGACAAAGATCCAGCTATCGCGCGCAGCACTTCTGCGAGGCCGTGTCGGTCCTCATCAAGGGCTTTATGGAGGGCAAGTCAGGCGGCTCGCTGGCCGGTTAGCACCCGGAAAGTCCGCGCTGGGATCGGGTTCGCTCGGTTTGGCAGAGCGCGACGGACAGGTCGATTGTTCGTGGACCAACACGTCCGCGGCCTGCGACGCTTTTGCACGACCTCGCACAAGACCGCGCACAGTGGCGGTCCACCATCAACAAGTCCGTCCTCGTCCCTCGCCTCTGCCCCAACTGCGTGATTTTCCTCCGTGATTCCGTACCGGCTCCTGCCGGTCCGGCCTGGCTCCCATGCTCGGGAGAGGTCTGAAGTTAGTTAGTTAGTTAGCCAGTCAGGCGGCTGCGTTTGATAGACATGTGCAACAATGTCATCCGCTAAAGGCACGAGATGACGAACCGGGGTCGTTCGCTGTAGTCTGTCATAAACATCGAACTAATAAGGCGCATCCGAATAATCTTGGGCGACGACGAAACAGTGTGGTATCAGCGTTGTCTTACGCAGGCCTTGTTTGTGGATGTTGTTCTGCGAGTATTCGCATGTTGATGCGTGTGTATGGTCAAACTTGGAGGCATTCAATTTGGTGTGATCAAATTTCGAACAATCACATCAAACTTGTCATATTTTAGACTCGTACTGATGATGACTGGGTTAGAATTACAGGGGTGGTGTCGGCAATCTTCCGGAGCGAGGCTGTCGACGTCTTGACATCCCTTCGCGCCGCAGCTTGTATTTGCCGACTTTCTCGTATAGTGCTCGACGGTGCAGCAGCAGCTCCCGGGGAGATCTTGCGGCAGGGCGGGGTTGTCGAGATGCGCGAGGAGGAGGAGGATAAGGAGGTGTTCTCTTACGGTCGTGCGAGTTGCTTATGCTGGCGTAACGGCACGTGCTCGCGTTGCCGTCCCATGATCAAGCTGGACAGCTAACTCCGGATCGGGTACGCGACGGTGAGGAACTCCTGAACGCGGTCCTGCATGGTCCCGCACAATTGTGGGACTACAATCTTTGGGTGCTCGAGGGGCGTTGCTCGCGCAGTTTCTCGAGGTCGTCGAGTTTCGCGTTCTCGACCCCGAGTCGATTATCAAAGACGCGCTCCCTCTCGGATTTTGGGATGCAGAATGGGGTGATCCGTCTCACGCAGACCACGTAAGTCTGGTGTCCGATGTCCGCTTGTTGCTGAAGAATGACGCACGACCACGGCAACACCATCGTGGTGAGTCGCGGTTTGGGTGGCTTCTACGAACGATGGAAGGTACGAGAATGGGCCCAGCTTAAATACGCCAAACCGTGGGAATCTGCTCTCGAGGCCGCGCGTCGCTGCCCGCTCTCCTTGCGTATCGCCGCGCTGTCTTAGGATGGATCTCCTTCTAAGGCGGGCGGTCATGGGGGGGGGGTGCCCATGCGGCGCGTGTAACGCCACGGTAGATTCTGCGTGGCTGCAGCACCTAGCTGTCGTTTTTACAGCATTTTCGCACCAAAAGCGCTCACACGCACCTCCTTGCTTCTTAAGCTTGCTTTAAAAAGCCAAAGTTTGGTCAATACTGCAGTAGATTGAGGAGTAGTGATCAAAAACTTGTTGACCAAACTTACAATGTTATTAATCAAACTTCAAAGGTAGATTGATCAAACTTAATGCAACTTCGGAGGGACCAAACTTAACTGATCAAATTTTTATTGAAAGTGACCAAACTTGTAAATTTTTCCTTAAACATACATCAAAATTGATCAAACTTAAAAAAAATTGACCAAACTTATTGACCAAACTTGACCGATCCCTAATAAACTTCAGTTAATTAGGGCTAGTTTCTCAACTACTAATCGACAAAAGGAGGAGTGTTAATGATCTTGTTTCTGCTCGCTGCCAACACAAAGGGGCGGTGGTGGTTGGGTGTCCGTTCGATCGAGGAAGCGCGGAGCGCGGACCTCGTGAGGGTCGCCGAGGGCGAGGGCGTGGCGCTCGAGGTGCGGAACGGGCGTTACTGGGGGCTTTGTCCGTTCCACAACGAGAAGACGCCGAGCTTCACGATAAACACTGAAGCAAACACGTTCTACTGCTTCGGGTGCGGGGCCCACGGGGACGCGATCGACTTCGTGCGCAAGATACGTCCCGAGCTCGAGCGGTTCGACGCGGCCGTCGAGTGGCTCGCGGCCCAGGAGCGCGCGGCGGCGCCGCCGGAGACGGCTTCGGAGGAAGTCGTCGCGGCCGTCGACGTCGGCTTGCTGCGGGCGTGCGTGTCGCGCGTCGCGGACGCCTACGCGCGGGCGCTGGTCGCCCCCGAGAACGGCGCGGCGCGGCTCTACTTGCGGAGTCGTGGAGTTTCGGCGCGGACGGCGGGCGCGTTCGGCGTCGGCGTCGCGAGCCAGAGCGTCGACGGCGACGCGACGACCCTCGAGGCCGCCGGGCTCGTGTTCCCAGGCACGAGGCGCGATCGGCTCGCCGGACGACTCGTGCTTCCGATCCGCGACGCGCGGGGCGACACCCTCGGATTTGGATCGCGATCTTTATCGCCCGACGACGCGCGACCAAAGTACGTCAACTCGCCGACGACGCCCATCTTCGCGAAACGAGACGCGCTCTTCGGCCTCGACCTCGCCGCGCCCCACATCCGCGAGGCCGATGAGGTCGTGTTGGTGGAGGGCTACTTCGACGTCCTAGCTCTCCACGACGTCGGCTTGCGAAACGTCGTCGGCGTCCTCGGGACGGGCGTCGGCTTTTCGCAAATCGAAAAGGCCGCGCGCTTCTGCGACTCCCGCCGCGTCGTGCTAGCCCTCGACGCCGACAAGGCGGGGATCGAGGCGGTCTCGAGACTCTGCACCCACGTCATCCCATCCCTCGCGGACAGGGCCGGTTTGGACGTTCGCGTCGCCCGCGTCGTCGGCTTCAAGGACGCCTCGGACTTTGTCTTCGACCGAAAGGTCGTCCGGGGCATCACCCCCGACGACGACATACGCGACGAGTTCCAGAGGATCGTCGTCGATGCCGCAATCCCCTGGCACAAGCACAACCACCTCACTGCCTTTCATCACGGTGATGCCAAGGTGATTCCCGACCTCGCGGCGGCGTCGTCGTCCTTCTTAGAACGACGATAATATATGTATTTATTAGTCGGCAGTCTCGTCGAGGCGGAGGAGGTCGACGGCGTCCATTTGATCGGGCCGCGTTTTTTCCTCTCGTCGCTCCCGGCAGCGCTGGGCGCGCGCGGCCTTTTTTCTTCGTCGCTCGACGATGACGCGCCGCCATTCGACGCGACGCGTCTGGGCGTCGTTGTTGTTGGTGGCGGACCACGAGTTACCCGCGCACCGCGCGCTCGTGTAGTCGGTGTACACGTATTCGACGCGACCGTCTTCGCGCGTCCTCGTCGTCCAGCCTCTTCGCGCCGCCCGCGTCCTGGGATCGGTCTCGTCCCCCCGGAGCCTCCCGGTGTACAGCTTCTCGAACCCCGCGGACCCGTCGACCTGGGCCCATCGCCACCGGAGCGGCCGGATCGACGAGTTGGGCAGGATGCGCCGCACGAAACGCCGCAAGCAAAGACCCAAATAGAGCCGCGCGTCGCAGACCCCGACGCGGACGACGCGCGTCTGGCCGGCGGTGACGCAAAGGGACACCACGCCATCGCTCCGGCGCTGAGCCGAGAAAAAGTTCTCAAAGAGTAAGGACGGGTCCTCCGAGTCCTCCGAGTCCTCCTCATTTTTTTCGGGCTGCTGCTGCGGCTCGTCCTCGGCGAGCGACGCGATCTCCCACGACCTCGACGCGGCGACGACGACGCGGACGGTGGCTTTGGGCGCCGCGTCCGGCGCGCCCGTGTCGGCGAGCAGCACCGAGAGCTCCCGATGGTGAGACGCGTCCCGCCACTCTCGCGCCGGACGAGCGATGGCGACGGTCGTCTCGCGCGCGCGCGCGGGCGCGAGACCGATGCCCTTGACGGTCTCGATCGGCGCCGCGCGGCCGCCGCGAAACACGATCTCGAAACGCACCGTCGCCGGCTGCCGCCGCAGCAGCACGCGAACGTTCGCGCGCTCGACGGCGAGATCTAGTTTCTCGCGACCGTCCTCTTGGAACCCCGAGAGCGCGAAACCGGGCCGTTGCAGTCGCGCGGAAAGCTCGGTCGGCTCGGAGATGTGAGCCCGAATCGGGCGGCCGGGACCGCCAAACGCCGCCGCGAACGACGCGTTTGGCCGGAACTCGAGCGCGTCGAGGAGCCACTCGCCGCCCTCGAGAGGGCAATACGACGGCTCGTCGTTCGCGGCGAGCGCTTCGACGGCCGCCGTCACGGTCAGCGTGCGCGTCTGGTAGGTGTCCCGCCAGCGTCTCGCGAGTTTCCGCCGCGAGAGCCGTCGCCACAAAGGCTCGTCCGAGACCGCGATCCACAGCGCCGTCGTTTTATTCGGCGCGAGCACGGCGCCTGGTGGTGGTGTTTCGACCCCCTCGAGCTCGTACCTCAGCGTTGTCGTCCAGCTTCGCTCGCGCGGCGGCATTATGCTCACAGCGCGCTCGTCGCGTTCGCCGTACGCCGCGACCGAGACGACAAACGCCGGCGACCTCTGAGACCTAAGCGATAGCCGACGCAAGAGTCGCCGCCGAGCGCCATCAAATCCGCTCTTGTCCTCGTCGCCGGGCCGCTGTCGCGTCGTCGCCGACCCGCGCTTTTTTCCCGCAGCGTCTGCCAGGAGATCGTGCTCGGTCTTGCGAAACGCGCCGCCAAGCGAGAGCGCCTTGATCAATACGAGTGGGGCGCGTCGCCGCGACGCCCACGTTACGTAGACTTCGAGCCTCGCCAGCTTGCGCCGAAATATCGAGGCCAACTTCCGCGATAACCACGGCTTTGTGACCCGTGCCCAGAGCTCGGAGTCGTCGACGGCGATCGTCACCGTCGACACGGAGCCCGCCGTGATGAGTAACGGCACGATCAAGCTTTCATCCAACCCGTGCTTCCCACTCGGTTCAGCGTCGACGACCAACCAGCCGCGACTACGTTTCGCGACGACGCTCGTCTTCGAGACGGGCGCCTTTTCGCGCGTGCCGCGCCCGGGGACGAGCACCGATCTCTTGAATGACGTCGCGATCGACAGCTCGACCGGCTGGCCGTCGACCTGGAGATGGCTCAGTCCGATGAGCGGTGCGGGCGAAGAGCTCGAGCTCGAGTTTGAGTTCGAGTTCGAGTTCTTCGCAAAAATCGTTCTTACCACGACCTCTGCTGGCTGCTTGGCCACCTTGATCGTGATGAAGGACCCAGTCCCAGAAACATCTCGGATACCCGCGAGCGCCGCGAACCGCTCTGATATCGTCGTCGGGCTCGCCGCCGCTTTGGCCTCTTCTTCTTCCTCCAAAGCAAAGGTCTCCTCATCTCCTTTTTCTTCTGGCTGCCAGTAGGCGTTCTTAACGGGGCACCGCAAGGAGATGACGCCACCGCCAAAAGTGTCGCTTTCCACGATATCGTAGCCAGGGAGGATCTCGTTCCGGAGAAGAGCGCGCGCGTGCTCGGCGAGACGCACCTCTACATCCCTCGTGATGCGACACTCGACACCACCCCCGGCAAGCGGGATTGTGTCAAGGGGGGGTGCCGGGTCGAACGCGGCGCCGTCGAAGAGCCAGCCAGGCGCCGCACGACTGAGCGGTTCGCCGTCACCGCCGCCTGCGTCGACGCGCCAGGGAGCGACGATGACACGCGGCGCAGTTGTCTCCAGCGGGAGCCGCAGCGTCACGGAAGTCTCTTCTCCGGCCACGAGGCATATTGGATCATCAGACGACGATCCCCCGAGCGGCGTGCCGTCCGCGAGGCGGATATGGATGTTGACGTCGCACTTCGCGTCGAATCCCGGGACGGGAATGTCGACCGCGTCGGCGGCAGACCAGATGCCCTTGACGTCGCCCGGCGGCAACAGGCATTCGCCTTTCACTCCTGAGACGCACACTTCCCCAACGAGCCAGTCAGAAATCGGTTCGTCCGTGACGTCGTTCTTCAGACTAAGGCGCAATACCGCGGGGCGCTTCCGTAGCTCGACGGTCAATGGCGGGGCCCATCGCCACGACTCAGCCGGCCAATGCTGTTCGATGGGCACGAGTCGCCGTGGCATCTCCATGTCGCCGTCGTTGAGGTCGAAGCCCGCAGGCAGGCCGCTTTTGAGCAATCGAAGACAGGCGTGGCGGTGCACAAGGAGCGAGACGCGGCCGCCGGCGCTCTCGGCCCTTTGCTGCTGCAGTTTGGCGCGTTGGTCTTCCTCCAGCACGCTCGCTTCAATACCGTACCTCTCGTCGGTGCCGTCGGCGAGCGAGATGTCCAGCATCTTTGCGAGCCATCCCGGCGTGCCGTCGACGAGCTCCTTGCCGTCGACCGCGTTCATCGGAACGACGTCGACCGCGACCGGTGGCAACGCGACGTAGAGGCGCGCCGCACTGAGTTCACCCGCCTGCAAAGGAATGGGGATGTGGCTTGGGAGCTGCTGCCACTTCGGCATTCTCCGAAGCTTGATGATAGCCGCCTCGACTTTGGAAAACGCCGCGGGTTCGTCGGCCGTTTTGACGGCCGCCTTGAAGAGCCGCACGCCGTCGGTCAAGCGAGCGTCGAGCGTCCAACGAGTAAAGGGCGTGTGCGCTGGAATGTGCAGCTCCATGCCGGCGTCCGTGATGACTTCGTCCGACACCGGAGTGCCGTTCAGGCTCGTGCGAGCGATGTCGAGAGCATCCACGGCAGGGATTCCACAAAAATCTACGACTTCGAGGCGGAACTTCGCCGCGAGCTTTCGAAAGCGTAGAGCGAGCGCGGTGGACCTGGCCCAGCCCTTGTTTGGCCATCGCCGTTGCGGTTCGATGAGGAAAACACGGTGTCGACCGTCCTCGTCGTTCGTCGAGTCTGGCGCGTTTAAGAGATGGCCGAGCAGCAAGTCGCGCGGTACGAGTAAGGATGCCTCGGGGTTGCGGACGGTGACGATGAAGCCGGCATCTTCCGTGTGTTCGACCGGAGTTGGGGGCTCGTCGGGGAGCGTGACAGCGCTAGCGACCCAATCAGGTCGAGGCTCCGCGGACGTTTGGAGCGACGAGAAACCAAATTTTCGTCGAGCGAGGCGCGCGGCGAGCCGCCACCTCGCGGCGGCGTGGAGACGATGGAACAACGACGATCCGCTAGTGGCCGTCGTATTCGAAAAATCGTCCTGCGGTATGTGTTGGCCCTTATCGTCGACGAGCACCTTGACCCCCGTCCCGTCGGCGTACTCGAGGCGTACCAAAACGCGCACCGCTGGACGGCGAATCGGGATCGTCATCTCTGCCAACACCGGACCAGATTCGCCGCGAATGTCGCGCGCAGCGCGCACCATGACAAAGCGCTCGTCGCCTTCTGTCGCTTCGAAGGGACGCGCGTCCTCTCGCAAAGCAACGCCGTCCTCCAATCGCGCCCGCAGACGCAGGCTTCCGTCCGGGACACGGCCGGGAATCGGTAGTTCGAAGAGGCCGCGTTCGTCCTCCCACCACTGCCGATTGATGTCGGCGTGGTCGTCTCTGCCCTGAATCTCGGCTTGCAGGTCTTGTTCGACGCTGTCGACGAGGTGTGGCATGTCGCGCGGGACGACCTCGCACGCGACCGCCTTTACGGCCGTTGGAAGCGATCCACCGCCCTCGTGCACACATCTAAGTCTCAGGTGGACCGGGTGCTTTCTGAACGTGACTTTATGCTCCAAGTGGACCGTGCCGACAAGGTCGTCGTTCTTGTAATTGTTGATGTTAAAGTGCGCGTCGTCGTCGAACTTGGAATGCCGCGGCAACAAGACCAAAGGCGCGAGGTGAGAACTCTGCGAGTAACCCGGGAGCTTTCCTTCGACCGACAGTTTTGCCCCAGCAAAACACACAACGTGGACAGCATCCTTGACCACTTCGCCGCCGCCGCTCCCAAGCGCGGCGATCGGATCCTCGAGAATATGTTCGCCCGGGCGCGGGCCGCCCGCGAACTTGACGGCGGACTGGAACCAACCATCAGGCCCGGCGATGGGCCCCGCGTGGTCAATCGGCAAGGTCAGCGCATCATCATAAACCGCGGTCACTGTCACGGTGGCCATGCGCCCTCGGGACTTGCGGTGAAAGTGTCTCCCGTGGATCGTGCCCCAGGCATTGGCGTAGACCGTCTCGACCGTGCCCGCGGGCGGATCGCCGTCGTCGAAGTCGCGAGCCGCGACGCGATAGCCACCAATAGAATGCCGAACATGGTGCTTGTCGATTCTGTCCGCAAAGAGCTCGTTGCAATACTGGGCCCCTTTGGTGTGCGGCCACGAGCATTCGTATTGATCTCGCAGGCGTGAGAAAAAGGCGTCGAGCCGGCGCGTCGCACTCCGGCGCGCGCGAGCCGACACCAGGCCATTCTCGATGTCGCGCAGCGTGCTGCCAGCGGAAAGTCCTGCAATCGCGCCCAATCTTGGCCCGTCCATAACTCGCGGTGTCTCCTTCTTTTGTGGTGGTGGCCTCTTTGGATTACGCGGGCGCGAGGCGACGACTGCCGCGGAGCCCGCGCCCGCAGCCAGTCCTCCTCCGGGCTGCTCGTCGTGATCCTTGAGCGCGTCCCGAATGATATCTTTGGCGGTCTCCAGGCTACAAGCGACAGGGCCATCGGGCCGACCCCTCTTGCTTTTCGTTGGAGTCCGCCGCGGCTTGACCGGTCGCGAGAAAGTTCCGGGCCTCGATGCCCGCGAGACCTTCGTCGACGCGTCTTCCACGGGAGGAGCATCTGCTTCGCCTTTGAGGAGCCGCAGGAGATGTGCCACCGTGATTTCGCTTCGAAGTTCGTAGGAGGCGAGGGTTCTCGTCGGAAACCATCGATTTTTGGAACGACGCGCCGCCGCAATCTTCGCTGCGATGCGCGGGTGGTTGTCGCCAAAGGTCGAATCCCGTTCCTCGAGGTCGTTGAGCGTGAACTGGAGCTCCGGAATGCTGATATCGGCGACTTCGTCGACGGTGATGCAGCCTCCCGTCGGCATGTCGACGAACAGCACGAGCCTCGAGGGGTCGCCGCCGCCGCCGCCGCCGTCTAAGGTGTCGGTGTCCACGGGAGGAGTGTCGTCGTGCCAGGCGAAGCCGCGTGGCGCGCCCCCCAATACCAAGTTGCGAAGGCGGGCGCACGCAGCGACCTCCATAATAGCGCTCTTCTTACGCGCGCACGATGGAGACTATATAGTACCAAACCGTAAACGGTTACTTTTTTTTCTTTTGTGGGGCGCCACGTGTTCGGTACACTCGGTGCCTGACTCAACTTCAACGCCGCGCGCCAACACCTGAAAGAAGCGGGGGGTTGTAGGTAGTTATGTGGGGTCACCAACGACCGTGACGGAGAGAAAGCGTTGTTACAGGGATGTCGTCGATCGAGAGCGTGCAAAGGAGAAGGTGCCGGCCATGCACTGCCGTCGTTGGGTGCTCGCTCGTTTATTTACGATGTGTAGCGAGAGGGTGCGTGAGGGGATTGCTGTTGTCGTGCGCGTTCGCCAAGACTAGTGCGTCGCGTACTTGGGATGCGGGGCCGCCGACAATATGAAAGTCGATGATGATGATGATGATGATGATGATGATGATGATGATGATGATGATGATGATGATTTTGACACAGGCTCGCCAAAGTGTTGGCGTCGGCGGCGAGACCGCGCCGGAGAGGGCGAAAGAGGGGACGGGGGGGACTTGATGCGCGGGAATCCCTACCTAAGTGGTTGCGCCAAGAATATCACAGAGCCTCTGGCAGTCGGCTTCCGAAAGGCCGCTCTCCTTGGACGTGCGAACGAAATGACCCGCGAAAAGCGACGCGAACTCGGATTGCATAAGGTCGAGGTCGTCGACAGCGACCCACGTCGCGGGCTTGAGCCGGGTCTACAATAAAATGCCAAGGTTCGTCATGTTGTGTTCTCTCGGATAAAAACAAAACGCACCTGGCGGAGCCACTCAGCGATCTCCGCCGCGCGCTGGGCCTCGGCAGGTGGCCACGCTCCTAGTTTTAGCGGGAGCTGCGGGGTATCGTCGACGACGCACGAGTCGTCGACGCCGATCGCCCGGAGCTCGAAAAGGAGCTTGCGGCGGTAGTCGGGGTGGAGCCGCCACGTGCTCGATAGAACGATTTTGGCACCGGTGAACGTGATCACCTGCGTTACGAGCGCGTCATAAAGAAATTCACCTTTTCTGTCGCGCACCTCGCCCAATCGTCTCAAGAGCTTGTCGTGGATCGCGTCTCGCGGGCGGCAAAATTCCGTGTTGAGGACGCCGTCGACCTGGGATGTCGTGACCGCGCCTCGAAAATCCACTCACATCAAGAAATAATATTTTGGGTCGCTTGCCTGCGAACTTCATGAAGATCGTCCGCTTCAACCCTCGCGACCCGAGGGTCAATGATTGCGAGCCTGCTCGATGATCCGGTGGTCAAAACGCCAGACCGCGGAGGCACTCACGCCGCAACCACGGCCGCTCCTCACCCCACCGCCTTCGCATCAGCGCAGCTTCATTGTCCGGCAGGCACCAACATGACTTCAATAAACATGGGCTCTCGTACATCGAGCATCCTCTAAAATGTAGCTTGACCTGCAACAAAAGGTGCGCTCTCGGATCCGTTAAAACGTCATTATCAGTTACTATGGCCAGTTTCTCGAGGAACGCGGGGAACCGAGGGGGGGGCCGTTAGCCATAATTCGACCGACCGGCCGTACCTCGGTTCGTAATTCTGAAATTAAAGAAATCAAAGAAAGTAAAGAAAGTAAAGGAAAGAAAAAGACTAATTGTGGGGGTATCCGGATCCGAACCGTCGTCGTCCGTAATAGACGAACCTGCTGCGGCGTTCACAGAAAGAAGAAGAACGAAGGTCCGGGCACTCACGTCGCTATTCCCCCCCCCGCGTGCCTGCTATGCGGCGCGAGCGCGCGAGGGAGGCAGCCTCCACGAACTAAAATGGGAAGGTCGGTCTAGGTCTAGGTCTAGGTCTAGGAGTAGGAGTAGGAGTAGGTCTAGTCTACTTCAGATCATCACGCAACGAAATAGGTAAAAGAGCAAGGTGGTTCGTTCGTCACTGGGCGACGGGTCTTCCCTCCCCCTCCTCTCTTTTCGGGGGAGAGTCTTCGTCTTCGTCTTCGTCCTCGTCGTCGTCCTCCTGGGCTTCGCCGAACCAGGCGCGGAGGACGGTGGTGCGGTCGGTGAAAAACTTGAGGGGGAGGACGAGGTCGGTTTGGTTATTGGTTTTGACAGAAGCCTTGATAGCCTTGAGGATGATGTTGTTCTTGTCGCGGTCGTAGAGGCCAAAGAGCTGCTTGCAGAGGGTGCGGAGGGCGAGGCCGTCGGAGCGGCTCTTGGCAACAAGCCAGTCGACCGCCTCGTCCTCGAAGCGGACGGTGTTGAGGTCGAGCTTGGCGGCGAGGTGGTCGCAGAATCTGGCGGCGTCGCGCCTGCGGACTTCGTCGGCATTTTCGAGCGTCGCTTTCTTGAGGATTTCGTCGAGGGCGGAACGGGGGTCGGCGACGGTTTTACCGGTCGCCTTGAGGCGGTCGATGCCGGCGCAGGGGAGTTCGTACTTAAAGTCGCGAAAGGTACGTTCGAGGACGGTGACGAGGCCGCGCGCGCCCGTCTTTTCGGCTGCGGCTTCTCTAGCGACCGCCGCGATAAACGAATCGTCGACCGAGAGGTCGACGCCGTAGCCCTCGAAGTCTCGCTCGTACTGCTTGAGCGCCGAGCCCTCGGAGGTCCGGAGAATCTGTTCGAGGGCTTTGGCGTCGAGCGGCTCGACGGCGACCCGGACGGGAATCCGGCCGACGAACTCCGGTTCGAGTCCCGCCGCAACAAAGTCCGCCGAGGTCGCCTCGCTCAGGTAGGACCGCAAGGAACTCAGCGAGTTGTCGTCGTCGTCGTCGTCGTCGGAAAACATCTTGTTGTTGTTAACGGCTCCGAATCCGATCGACCGATGCTCTCGATCCTTGCGCAGCTTGGCGTCTAGGCCGGTGAACGCGCCGCTGAAGATGAACAAGATGTGTTTAGTCGAGATGCGGCGCGGCCCCTGCGCCTTGGCGCCGCCCCCGCCAAATATGATCTCGGGAATCCCAAACCCCTTGCTCACGCTGACGTCGGTTTCTTCCATCACCTTCAAAAAGGTCGACTGGACGCCGCGCGACGAGACGCCCGACGAAAACGATAGCCCGCCCGCAGACGAATCCCTGCAGAGCTTGTCGACTTCGTCGACGTAGATGATCCCGTACTGGGCGAGCGTCGTATCGCCGTTGGCTTGGTCCACGAGCTGGCGGACCAAATCTTCGGCGTCTTCGCCGACGATTCCCGTCTCCGTGAACTTAGTCGCGTCAGCCTTGACGAACGGCACCCCGAGGAGCTTGGCGAGCGTGCGAATCACGTACGTCTTGCCGCTTCCCGAGGGCCCCAGCAGCAAAATGTTCGGCTTGGAATAGTCGGCCTCCCGCTCCCTTTCGTCGGCCACGCATCGCCGCACGACGTTGTAGTGGTCGCAGATCGCGACCGACAACACCTTCTTCGCTTCGTCCTGACGCACGACGAATCTGTCCAGGTGCTCGCGCACCTCGCGCGGACGCAAATCAAAGGTCGAGATGCGTTCCAACGGATCCACTCTTTTCTTGCGGGGCGGCGCCTCGTTATTATTATTATTATTATTATTACTCCGTTTGTACTCCTCGCGCAAAAACTTGAGCTTGGCCGAATCCCTGAGAGCTCCTCGAAATTCGTCGTACGACTTGCTGTCCTCCGGCGGCACCCTCACGACCGCCCTTTGCCACGCCACGATCGGCTTTTCCCCTCCGTCGGTCGTGTTCTTCCTATTATCCTCCTCCTCGTCGGTCGTGCCCGTCGCGTGGATCATAAACACTTTAGGACCTTTGCCTTCTTCGTCTCCTGAACTTCCCGCGTTGACGATCGCATCCACGATAGATCTCTGGATTATCCCGGGAAACATATCCAAAGGGCCCGGCTCCAAATCATCATCATCATCATCATCATCATCATCCGCCGCTTCGTTGTTTTCCGTCGTGTCACTCAAAGTATGTACCACGACGGAGCGCTTCCGCTGGTGGTGGTCGAGCTGTGGACCCACCACTCCTCCGCGCCTCATCGGCTGCAGCGGGACCAGGAACGCGCGCGCAACGACAGCGCACGCCATGAGCCACATCACGACCCGCCGCCGCAACACGCAAGCGAACGACATTCCCCTTCTACAACAACAAGACTAAATAAAGGCCCTTTCTTTACACGGCGCGAGGACTTTTGACGTCATACTTGAACTAAATAGTCCCGGGCGGCGGTTTTTGTGGTTGGGGGAAGAGGATACGGTATCCACACCATCATCACCATCATCATCAACATCTAGACGTCTTTGTCGATAACAAGGAGATGTCGTCCAGGTCGAGATAGACGACCAATGGTGCTGCTCAACGTCAAGCGCCACTTCACGCTGGCGGACCTCCTCGCCGAGGACCGAAAACTCGCCGATTTCGACCAACCCCTGCCCATCTGCAAATCGCTCCTGGATGAGGCCATTCGACTCATGATGACTGTCGAGGCGGCGCAGCAGCAACGGGCCTCCGCGGAAAGCACTCGGGACCTCGTGGCACCACGGACCACCCTCGACGACGACAACGACGACGACGCGGCGGCGAAAACAACCGGCTTGGCTCCCGTGCTGCCGCCCAAAAGCCCGCGGCCAATGGTGCGGCACGAGCCCCTCCGGCGGCGCATGCCGTCATTTTTGGACGACCATCCCGACAACAACAAGGAGCTTGGTGGTGGTCATCATAAACCGTCGTCGTCGTGGCAGATCGACGCGCAAGAGAAGGACCAACGACGGGGAGAGTCGTCACGACAACAGCCGCAACAAACATCGCGCAAGCCTATGGAGCTGCTGATGCGTGCGGTCTACGCGTCCGTGGTGGTCGCGCGGTTCCGGAAGCGGTGGGCAAACCGGATAGGCCCATCTCTGAACAAAACGCTCGCGACGGGCAAGGCGCTGGTTCGCAAGACAAGCTTTCGGCTCAAGGAACATTTGAAAGCGTATTCCGTCGTCGAGGAGATCGAGAGAAAGCTCGAGAATAACTTGCGCAAAAAGCGCGAGCTCGAGAAAGAAGCCTCCGAGCGCGAGCACATGCGGCTAAACGAGCGGCTCGCGCGCGCGACGGAAATGCACCGCGTCGACGTTCGCGACGTTTTCTTCGTGAAAATCTACAATTTTCTCAAGGTGACGACATTCATGAACCACGCGCGCGACATCATGGTCGTCGTGACGCGGCCAAACACCTCCGCCATCTACCCGGTGTTGTATCTGGCCGAGGCCGACCTGACGGTCGCGGCCAACGAGTTCTACGCGCGCACCAACAAATTCAAGGAGGTCGCGGCGACGCCGATCGAGACGCCCGAAGCGATCGTCAACGACGAGGACCTCCTTTATGCGCCCGAGCTCCCCGACTACGCCGCCCACTACATCTTCATGTTGGGCCGGTTGACGATGCTCGACGACAGTCCCGCGCTCCTCGGCGTGGAGAACGTCGTCGACGTCGACCAAGCCCTCGCGTCCAGGAGAATCACCAGGTCGGCTCTCGGGTCGTACCAAGCCCTCGCACTCCAAGACTGGCGGCCCGTCGACAGCGACCCCGATCCCAAGATGAAGCTCGCGTTCGTCAACGCTCTTATCGAAGCGAAGGAACTCGTCTCGGGGGGGTCGCTCGAGTCGGAGCAGCTCCGTCAAATTCAGCGCGACCTCCAGCAGCACACCTCGGTCATGCAGGACCTCAACGAGCGCGACGCGATCGTCATCAACCACCTCCTCACGCACGGCGTCGCGCCGACGCAGAGATTGTCTCGCGTCCCGTCGCCGCACGCCAACACCGACCAGCGCTCGGACTCGATGAAGAAAAAGCTCGTCGTTCGCCCCACCACGGCCGGCGCCTGGCGACGCACCTCGAGCCGCCAGCAACCCGCGGCGCCCGTGGCCTTCGGGCATCACCTAGACGGCGTTTCGTTCGGCGGACGTCGAGAAACGGGTCGTCTCGTCCCCGCGACCCGAACTAGGCCCACCTCCGCTTCATCAAAAACCATCCCCAAGACCACGAGCTCGCCCGCTCTCATCAAGTCGCTCGGGGGTGGAGGAGCCAAAAGGGCCCAGCAGAACCAGCTCAGTGGCTCGAGCTCGCTCGCCGCCCTCAAACAGCCGCCCTCGCGCCTATTACAACAACAACAACAACAACAAGTCGAGCAACAGCCGAGGCCTCAGACGTCACAAAAGCGCAAAAAGTCGCCGACGCCGAGCCGCTAGGTCGCCGCTCTCTCTTCTAATCAATCAAGAACCAAACTCCCTGTAGTAGCACGCAACACGGCGTTCTCGCCTCGAGGGCACACGGCCAGCCGGACCATTCAGCGCCATTCTTCCGAGGGCGGCCCTTGTGTCGTCAGCCTCGTATGTATGCATAACTGTGTCAAATCCTTTCTCTCGTACAAAGCTTGTCCTAGTAGGAGACTTTGACCGTTGGTTTTTCTATACGAGTTGCAAGATGAGAGAAATGACGGACCTCAAGGTGTCGTCGTCGTCGTCAAAACGGCAAAGCGAGGAGGGGTCGCGGGGGTCGGAAAAGGTATTGAAGATTCCAGCCCCCGACGATGCGCGTGGAAATGTGGAGTACATCATCCAGAGCGAGTGTCGGCCCGTGGGGCTCCCGACGCTCATCGACAAAACGAACGGTCGGTTCGACAAGGGTGTCATCCAGGCGAATCTCGACCAGCTCGAGCGCCGAAACAGCGTCAAGTCGAAAATGGCGGGAAACGTGAAGCTGTGGTGGCCGGCGTCGATGCGGGCCTACTCTGCCAGCGAACTCGAGGCTTGGACGAGCGAGGCGCGAGAGGCGAACGCGCGGGTCCAGCGCCTCGAGAAAGAGGCGGCGCAGCTCAAGCGCCGGGTTAACGAGCTTTCCCGCGAGCCAACGACGGCCGATCTTGACGCTGCGATCGACCGCGCGACGGCTCAGGTCCAGGAGCTCGAGTCCAAGCGCGCGCGCATCGCCGGCCACAAGGTCGACAAGCGCGCCATGGTCGCTGCCGCCAAGCGCCACAATGCGATGCGGAAGACCTGGGTCTCGCGAAAGCGCGCCTACAAGGACTGCCTCGACACCCTCGCCGACGCGATGGACGCCAAGCCCAAGACCCTCCTCAAGGACATCGAGGACGCCGCCTCCTACGAGACGCACCCCCGAGACGATTCCCCGCCCCCCGCGGTCGCCGTCCCTAAATGACACCTTCTCCTGCGGTCATCTATCCTTGTTAGGAAATTGGTCGAAGTACGCCCGCGCGGAGGCCGCGCGTGTCGGGTCTGCGGCGAGGGAAGCCTCGTATTCATCGACGCTGGCGCGCGTGCGTGCGACGTAATCGCGGACGTCGACGTGCCACGAGGGCACCGGGTCGGGCGGCGCCATGCGGGCGAGGAGCGCGTCGCGGCGCGCAACGGCGGCGGCCTCCGCGCGGCGGCGGCGCTGGTCCTCGAGGAGGTCTGCGAGGAGCGCCGTCGCGTCGCCGAGCAGCGCGTCCGCCCGTCCGCGGTCGGCCGAGAGGGCGTAGCCGCGCGCGAGGTCGCCGCGGAGGCGCGCCGCGCGGATCCGGCGCCAGGCGTCGGCGTCGCCGCGGCTGTTCGGCTCGAACTCGCGCCGCGCTCTGGCGTCCGCGTCCTCGAGCGCCCGCTCGACGCGACGCACGGCGGTGGCGGCCTTGACGCGCGCGACCACCCCAGGGGACGCGCGGAGAGTCGCCCGTCGTGGTCCAGGCTGCTGCTGCTCCTCCCTGAGACGCGACGTGGCGCGCTTTGCGAACGCCGCCGGGACCTCCTTGGTGGGAGAGCATGGTCCCTCGCGTTGCGCGAGTAGTCGTCGTTTCAGCGCGCTGGTTGTGGCGTCGTCAACAGGCATATACGGGGAAATTTGAATTGATTCACTTTCTCCCCCTCGCCTGGATTCACTTCTTGAACAAATGAAGTGAATTGTCACGAGGAGAAAGCGCGTGAAGTAAAAATAATCGTGAAGTGAAAAGATGTCTCGACGATGGCCAGCCGAGTCGTAGGGTACGGGCTGTGTGTGTCGCCCTTCGTCGCGGCGCTCGGGTATGAGGCGTTCGTGTCGGCGATGCCGTGGTCCGAGCGAACGGTACCGACGAGCGCCGGTGGCGTGGTGACCCGGTCGAAGCGGAGGCCGCCGCCGATTGGAACGGTCACGTATCCTGCGGGGCGAATCCTGCTCGAGTGGTGCCTGCGCGACGCCGGTCTCATGCGGGGCGGCGACGTGGTGGAGATCGGTGCGGGTACGGGGGTCTGCGCGATCGGGCTCGCGCGCGCCGTCGGGGACGCCCGCGTCGTGGTTGCCGTCGACGAATGCGACGAGTCGCTCGAGAACCTCGAGGGCAACGTTCGAGCCAACAGAGTCTCGAACGTCCGGTGTGTCCGAGAGACCCCTTCGCTCGAAACTGTCACGCACGTCGTCGCCGCCGACGTAGTTTACGACGGCGCCGGGTCGCTCGACCTCGACCGGCTTTTGCTCGAGGGTCGCCGGGCAAAGCTCGTCCTCGTCGACCGGTGGTCCGGCGGCTGGTTCGCGGCGGTCACGGGCGTGGCGGGCGTGGCTGCGCCGTCGAGCACCACCGACCCGGCGATCGCCGCCTTCGAGCGCTCGCTCGCGGCGACGGTCCTCCGCGTAGATCGGCCCGACCCCGGCGAGGTCGCCGCCGTTCGCGACGCCGTTTTTTCCACGCTTACGCCCACGGAGGCAGGCTTGTGGCGTCTCCTCGGGACTTTCGAGATGATGCGTTTCTACGACCTCCGTCTCGACGACGACGACGACGATTGTCGTAGGTAGTAAAAATAGGTATGCCCACTAAACAAAGGCACCACCGGCGCGGGCGTGTATGCCGCTGAACAAGAAGAAACAACAACAACATCAACAAGACGCGGCGGGGGTCGTTCACGAATGCGGGGGTGGGGCGCACAGCAACAAGGGCACCTCTAGGCGGCGGAGGAGAAGGTTGGTTCGGTTCGTGCGTTCGAGGGTATGATATCGATCGATCGATCGATCGATCAAGGTGGTGCTGCGATTTGGGGGAGTATTCGGTCGAGGACGTCGCGATTGGCGCCCTTTGGGGTGTGTTCGGCTCTGATGCCCCGGGCGCGCGCGGCAGAAACGTTGCGGATGTCGTCGTCGAGGAGGAGGACGTCGTTCAAGTTGAGGCCGAAGCGCTGGCAGAGGTTGTCGATCTGGGTGTTCTTGTCCCCGAGAATATCGGATCCCTCGGCGCATCGGGGTCGGTCGTCGTCGTCCGCGAACTCAAAGCGAGGGTCGAAGTGGTCGGCGGGCGTTGAGATGACGACCCCGTGGGCGTCCCCGAGGGCGAACTTGAGGGCCTTGTCGACGACGTCGCGGCGGCCAAAGGTGGCGACGGCGACGTCGGCGTTGCGGCGCCGCACTGCCTGGACGAAACTCCTGAAGGCGTCCATGTCGATGAACATGGTCTCGTCGACGGGGATTTTGTCGAGGGGTGCGTTCTTAAAGCGGCCCCAGACGTGGAACGAGGTGAGGGTGCAGTCGAAGTCGAAGATCGCGAGGAACCGCGGGCGGGGGGCTCTCTCGGTGGTCCGTCGCCACGCGAAGAAGGCGTGCATAACGGATCTCGAGTCCGACGCGACGAGGGGGGTGGTTTTAATTTATTTTAATTTTAATGAATTCCACATTTTTTTTGTGATTGATTGATTGATTGATTGTAAAAAAAAAGAAATGGGAGAGGAGAGGACGTTGGACGCGGTGGCGAGCGCGCTCGAGGTCGGGGCGTCGGGGCGCCAGAGTTTTGTCCAGAGCGGGCTCGTGGTGGGGTCAGCGGGGGCGGTGATCCAGGCCCTGACGATCGCGACGGCGTGCGCGCACGCCGAGTGGGGGACCTCGGAGGAGCGGTCGTCGAGCCTCGGGAAGGCGGTGTTGCTCGGGCAGATCGGGGGGGGTCTGGTGTGGAGCCTGGTCGCCGACGTTTTGGGCCGGAAGGAGGCGTGCTGCCTGTCGTGCGTGGTCGTGGCGGCGGCGACGGCCGCTTGCGGCTTCGCGGCGAGTTTTTTCCTGCTGAGGCTCTCGTGCTTCGCGGCGGGGTTTGGCCTCGCGGGGGCCGCGGTGGTCCCGACCCTCGTGACGATCGAGCGCCTCCCGCCGCCGGTGCGCGGCCGGTATGCCGTCGCGCTCGCGTGGTTCGCGACGGTCGGCGCGGCGGGCGCCGCGTGCGCGCACGCTGTCGTCGAAGCGGCGGGCGCTCGGGCGTGGGGCGGCGCGTCGACCCCGCGGTGGCGGAGCCTCTGCGCGGCCGTCGCGTTGTTACCATTCGGCGCCGGCGTCGCCGCCGCCAACCGCATGCCCGAGTCGATCCCGTGGCTCGTCTCGAAAAATAGAATTTCGGCCGCGAGAAAAGTCGCCGAGCGCGCGGCGGTCGTCAACGCCGTTTCGCGACTCGAGGGCGCGCGCCGATACGTCGACCGCGTGCTCGCGACCTTGGACGACGTGACCTCGTGCTCCCTGGACGCGACCTCGGTCCTCCGGTCCCTCCGGGCGGCCGTCCGCGCGCCTTCGGTCTGCGCGTGGGGCCTCGCCTTCCTCGTCGCCTTTGGCTCGCTGAGCGTCGTCTCCCTCGTGCGCCTCGAGTTCGACGGCAACGACGACGCCCGCTCGGCCGCTTTCCGGAGACGCCTCGACGACACCTGCCCCAGCCTCGACTACTCGATTGTCGGCGCGGCCCTCCTCTCCGAGCTGGTCGCCGTCGCTATCGCCGCGCACCTCGTCGACGCGGTCGGACGTCGCCCGACCCTCGCCGGCCTCTGCGCCGCCGCCGCCGCGGGCGTCCTCGTCCTCGCCGCTCCCGAGTACTTCCCCGACACCTTCCAGCAAGCCCCCCCCTCGCGCTCCACTTTGGTGGCCGCCATGATGACGGCGAGAGGCGCCCTCGCCGCGGCCGCTTCGGTCGTCGCGTTGGTAGTCGCCGAGATGCGCGCCACGCCCGACCGCGCCACCGCCGCGGCCGCCGCCTACGTCCTCGCCAAACTCGGCGGCCTCCTCTCCACCTACTGGGTCGTCTCCCCAAACCCCGTCTCCACCATCTCCCTCCTCGTCACCCTCGTCGACGTCTCGGCCGCGTGGGCAGCCCTCGCCCTTCCCGTCGAGACGGCCCGAAAGCCCCTCGACACCATCGTCCCCGACAAGCCCGCCACCTCCTGCCTCCTCGGCGTCGCCGACCTCGACGAACTCTCCAACAACGCAAAGCAGCCGAACGCTCGCCGGCCCGCGACTTCCGAAGGAGACCAGAATCCGCGCGGCCCACCCTACGGCGACGGCGGCGGCGGCGGCGGATCCGAAAAATCACCGCGTAATAATAATCTTGGTGCCGCAAGCACGTCGTCCTCCACGGACGTCGTCTCCAGCGAAAAGACCCCTCTCCTCCTCGGCCCCACCCTCCTCGCCTGACCTACTTTTAAGCAACACGCGGACGGTATACGACGATGGATCACGGAGCCTTCGCCGTCGCCGTCGCCTTCGCCGTCGCCTTCGCCGTCGCCTTCGCCTTCGCCGCTGCCGCTGCCGCCGCGCTCCCCCCGTCGATTTTCAAAGAAAATGCGGCGAGGACGGGGCGGTGGTCGCTCGAGCGGGCCTCCTGGACAGACGCGTAGGAGATCGGATCGACGAGGGGCGAGGGCGCGTAGAGGACGCGGTCGCACCAGGAGGGGACGCGGCCCTTCTTCGAGTCGAACCGGTCGTTGCCCGGGTCGTACTTGTAGGTCGGCGGAAACCGGACGGGCTGCTCGGCGAGGCCCGTCGGAAAATCAAAGTACTCGCTCGCGCCCGCCTCGAGGCGCCGCGTGAGCTGGTCCCTGCTCCTGAGGATGTCGAGGGCCGTCTCGGGATCGAGGAGGCACCCGGACGCGGGAAAAAAAGCGCTGCGCACCAGGCGGTCCGCGTCCTCGCGATCGACGTCGATGCGGTAGTTCAGGTCGCCCAGCAAAAAGACGGCCGAATTTTCGGAAACGAGGCGAAACCTTCGCCTCGGACCATCGACGACGACGACGGCGGGGGCCTCCTCGTCGCTCGACGACGATCCCGAATCGTCGTCCCCGGTAGAAATAACCGGCAATAATAAGGAAACGTTGTTGTTGTTGTTGTTATTGTCGCGAGCGAACAGCGCGTCGTCGATGCGATTCGCGTCGGCGTCGCGGCGACGGGCGCGCGCCGCGTGCGCGGCGAGGTGCGCCGAGACGAAGAGGACCCAAGCCCCCCTCGCGTACATTCGGACCCCGGCCGCGCCCTTGTTCGGGAGACCGCCCGGGCCGCAGGCTACCGCGTCGGTCGAAAACCGAGAGAGGTGCCACCGCGCCTCGGGCCGCGCGAACACGCTCAGGCGCGTGCCTCCGACGGCGCTCGTCTCGAGGTGCGTCCATCCCTCCAGAACGCGCCGCCAGGCCTCGTCCCAGGCGCGCGCCGCCTGGCGCGACGCCGGAGGTGCCGCCGCCGCAAACTTGGGAACCACCTCCTGCCCGGCGATCGCCACGACGTCCGGCGCGACCTCGAGCGCGCGCCGCCCCACCAATTCGATCTCCGAGGCTGCGATCTCGCGCTCGTTGCAATTCCACGTCACGCACGACACCACGAGCCGCGACGCTTCCGACGGGCGCCGTCGCCGCACCTCGGAGACCACGCACGCGCCGAACACGAGATCGTTACGCTGAGCCGGAGACGCGCACCGCACCTCCACGACCTCCGCCTCCGTCCGGAACGACACTGCGAGGGCGTCGTCCTTGCTCAGCGACATCCTCGCCGTCGTCACGTCGATCTCGACGCATCCGACGAACCGGAGAGTACCCGTCGCCTCGAGCTCGAACTCGCGACGGCGGAACGCGCCCCACCCGCGCTTGCACGCGACCCTCCCGCCCGCGACGAGCCCGCGCCGCGCCAGCCGCTCGAGGTCGATCGCCTCCTCGAGCGGCAACGGCGCCTCGAGCACCTTCCCGAGGCATCCGGCTTCGGACGCCGCCCGCGCGTACGCGCCCGCCCTCCGCCGCGCCTCTTCGGCCGCCTGACTGTCCTCGTCGAGCGACGAGATCACGCTGCACAGCCCGTGCACCCACGCCTCCCGGTCCGACCGAGACCCCGCCAGCAGCTCGCGGCACCGCCCCTCGGCGCGCACCTCGAACCCAAACAGCTCGTCCCGCGGATGCTCGGCCCCCGGCCCCAGCACCGTATCCCTCGCCAGCCGTACCCGGCCCCACCTCCCCTCACCGCTCTTGTCCTTGGCCCACACAAGCTGCCCGTCCTCCAGGAGACGGTACCATCGCCGCACGATCTCGCCGCGCATTCGACCGCGTTTGTGGAGGAATCCCTCCCGCACCACGCCAACCAACGGACAAGGCTCCTGCTCCTCCTCCATTTATTACTCTCACACCCAACGCGCACCTCGCCGACAATAAACTCTGACTGAGAAGAGAAGGCCCCACCTCTCTTTAGTAGGAAGACGCGATACCCGTCCTTCCACCACCACCACCTGCGCCTCCCTTTCGAGACTCGCAACAAACGCTGCTGCTGGTGCTGCCTGGGAGCATCAAGAATTTTCTTCTCATACTAGACCTAGACCTAGACCTAGACCTAGACCTGCCTGCCTGCTGAACCCTTTTGTTCATTCATTCATTCATCAAGGTTTTTTTTAACAACGAATATGATGATGATGATGACCAGACGATGTTTTTTTTTTTTACTTCATGTAGTATGAGGATGCCATTGTGTGGTGCCTCAGAAGGGCCGCGCGGACCTCGAAGACGCCCCGACACGAGCTCTCCGGCGCTCGTTTGTCCGGTCTCTTATTAGTAACTTTTCCGCAAGCAACAACAACAACAACACACGAAGGAGCCCCCGCGACGCCACCACTCTCCATATCATTCATAAAACGCTTAACAACAAACGCTCTCCGCGTTCCTGGGACCCACACACCCGCCCACACACACACCCACCCACGATGTGTTGGCTTTGCTGCTTGCACAGTAACGATGTGACGTTTACTATACAAAGATTCTGGGGACAAACGACGACAGCGGCTGCGACGACGACTATGACGTAAAAAAAGGGGTTGGGTTCACCGCGAGACGTGTTGTTGTTTCGTTCGAGCCTCAAACGCGCCGGGGTATCGGCCAGCAACGCTTGCCAATCATAGTAATAATATGTAAAAAAGAACCGTAATCCACTGGAGAAGAACAGGCACATGCATGAAGCAGGGGGGGAATCATTCACTCCATTCTCTGCTGGACGACAGGCTGAGCGGGGTCCGAGCGACAGGCGCGACGCAGGGAGCGGTGCCGGCGGCGGATGGAGAGGGAGGCGGGCGAGGTGTCTGGGCTGCGCTGCGGCAAGGACGACGTAGAAGACGTGGAGGAGGCGCGCGAGGGGGAGAGCGAACGGGGCCGGCCGACGCGCACGGTGGACCCGCGATGGACGCGGCGGTCGAGGTGGCGGCGGATCGTGTCGAGACTGGGGAGGATGGCAACGAAATGGAGGCCGAGCGCGCGGCAGATGCGCGCGCGGACGGGGCGGTCGGTAGAACAGGCGATGTTGAGGAGACTCCAGGCCGCGACCTGACGGGTCGCGTCGCACGCGCCGTGGTCGATCAGCCTGATCAACTTGCCAACGCCGCCGGCCTTGCAAATGGCGGCACGATGCTGATCGGTGACGCTCAAGCGCCACAGAGCCTTGGCGGCAGCCAGGCGCGCCGGCTGGCACGGGCTCTCGAGGACCGTCACGAGGGGCTCGACGGCTACGCCGATCCAGTCTTTGTACGTTCGCGCCAGGCGCCACAACGCGAGCGCACCGGCCTCCTGCATCGCGTCCGAGTGTGTCTGCACCATGCGAACGAGGGGCGGGATGCCGCCCGCGTTCGCAATGGCGTAGCGGTTGTCGCCGTTGCGCGCGAGCTGCGAGAGCGCCCGGGCCGCCGCCGCCTTGGTCGCGTCCGCGGTCGTCGCGCTCCGCAGCACCCGCAGCAGCGCGTCGACGCCGCCGTGCTTACGCGCCGCAACGCGCTCGGCGTCATCCGTTTCGCACAGGTTAGCGAGTTCGCGCGCGGCCTCCTCGACCGCCGCCGCGTCACCCCGCCCGAGCTGCTCGATCCACCGCTTCCCGGCCTCAGACCTCCTGACGAACACGGGCCGCTCCGTCGGTGGGAGCCCCCGCGCCTTGCGCCACTCGACGATCGACGCTCGCAGGTCCTCGTCGGCCTCGAATGTCAAGAATTCCTCGTGCTGGCAATTCGTGACAGGGTCGCGCCGGGGCTGCATTTCCAGCCAACGTTCGAGCGCCTCGCGCTCGTACGCGCACTTCGCGCCGCTCCCGCGCAACCTCACGGGCGAATGGATGGCATCCAGCGTCAGAGGGCACCGAAACACCACTGGTACTACTTCGCTGCTGCTCATCGTTTCAGCAGAAAAGTTCTCGCATTACATCTTCTCCTCGAGGCGACTTTAACACCTGGCCAACCAACTTGCCAGTCCACAAACTTGAATTTTTGAACAGAACCATCCTAACGGACTGGGGGTCGTCCGCGAACAAAAAAGAATACACGGTGGCATCACCTCCTCCCTTCCCACCCTCCTCTTTGTCTCCTCCTTGCACTCTCGCCGACGTCGGTTCTGACTTTTCAGCTGGCCGCATATGACATCATTCTTTGACCAGCGGAGGTCCTCCTCTCCTCCCATTCGTCGTCATTCCCAGAACTCTAAACATAAAACAAATAAACCAGGTTCCTATAACTAAAAATCGACAAACGAAAGGTGGTGGTGGTCACGAGGCATTACTTTTTGATTTCGGCGAGTGCAAAGCCTCTTTATGGGGCCTATGACCCGCCTCCGGCTCTTACCGCCCTTCAATACGCACAACCGTGATGGCCATCACACGCTCGCCTTGTGCCTGCGCTCGTTGTGAAACTGGCGCCAGCGAAATCCCGGCCGCTGGTCCAACTGATGCCCGCCAAGCGGCCGCTTAACTTCCACTACGCTCACGATGAAAAGAAAAGGGGGGAGAGTCGGCGACAGAAGGTTTGAAGAAAACCAGATTGGAACAAGAAGGGGTTTTACTGCTCAGAGGAGGGCAGCTGTTGATCACTTGAATGTTCAACGTGCTTACATTCATAAATGAGTGCGAAGTGTGTATCTTCAGCACCAACCATGAGTAATAAGTCGTTTATGACGTCGAGCGCGGCACACGGACTCACAGGGCGCAGTTATTATCTTGCGTGCCTGCGCTGGCCACTCGCAAGGTGACAATTTCATTTCAAGCGCCTCTGAGTACTTGTTGTTTACTCTCATCTCCGAGTACGCGCTGACAACTTGGCGACGCGTGGTACATTCTCATCTTATGCATCTCCCATCGTCAGCTGACCATCCTTGTCTCCGAGTATGTGCTGTCCAGTCTCTTGGTAGCGTGCGGTAATACACCAATCCTGACGCTTTGGCATCTTCGTGTTTGCTGACACTGACAAGGACGCGGATGCATCTCTGTGTGTTTGCGGTCAACTCTAATCTTTCAATAATATCCGAGTTTTCACTGTTCACTTGTTCGGTGGCATTCTGATTTCGTCGCTTACAATCTCCGAGTGTTTTCTGTTCATTGCCGTCCATGACTCAACTCCAAGTTTGCACGCTAAAAACTTGTTAGCGTTCAGTGGCATTTCCCCTGACGTCGCTGGCGCATCTCCGCGCGTGTGGTGTCCACCGGCATTCGTCTACGAATCTTCTGCGAGTGTACGTCACGCTCGACAACTTGATGGCTTTCGGTGGCATCTCCTTTTCGTGGCGGATGTCGCATCCACGAGAGCGCTGCTCGCGTGCGCCATCACTCTGGCACATCGCCGCTCCATCGCATCTGCAATTACCGTTGGATGCCACCCTCAGTACATGCGGGCTCGTCACGACCGTTTGCCCTCAGTGACAGATAAAGCTGTTCACATGCGCAATCACCGGCACACCGCCGCTTCCTTGCATCCGTAATTGCCGTTGGATGCCCCTTTAGCGCACATTTAGGTCAGTTGCAAGCGTTTGCCGCCCGAGTGGGGTCTAGTAGCTATCTCGAAAGGGTCGACGCGGAAATACTCACAAGGGCGTGAGCGGGGGGGGGGGGCTGTCCGGTCTTTCGCGGGCATGAGATGATGTGCGCAGTTCGTGCGAGCCTGCCGGGGAGGTGAGAGATGGGTCCCAGCGCAGCCACGAAAGATTTCTAAAGTTTTTCGCGACCAATGGATGGCAACTCCAGATTAGACAGTACATAGCTATCAATATCATTATATCCAGAATGTATCAACTACGGAGCCACGTCATCATAGGGATGATGCGCGACCAAGCGACGTAGACCCTCATTAAAATGAACGAGCGGATCCGCGAATCGCTCAATCGCGGAGAAACGCGACTCACGATCGCGGGTATCACTGGAGGTTCGATCCAGATTTCGGAGTTGGGCGAGAAGCGCAAGGCGGTAATAGCGCAGCGCAAGTTGAAGCTCGCTGGCAAACGAGGCGTTCCAGTGCCACCACAGCCATCTTCGGCTGGCCGACCCATCACGCCCAAAGTTATAAAGGATGCGGCTGTGGCAACGACACCCGTGCAGGCGACAGAACTCAAGTTCGCGCTTGTCGTCGTGCTGCCTAAATTGATTAATGATGACGCTGCTAAGTCGACGCTCGAGCGAACAGACGAAGAGGCGTACGATGCGGGATGCATCCCAAAGAGCTACGAATTGGAGTTGGCGCTAACTCCACGAGTTACGGACTTTCTGCTTGAGGACGTGAGCACGCAGGATAAGTTGCGACCATTATATCGGGGGCTGCGGCGCATTGGGACAGGCGTGCGGAAGCGATCGAAACAGCTGCGACGCCAACTCGCGCAGACCGACGAGCTCATCGCGGCTGCCAAGGGCGAGGTGCAAATGCTGATGGATAAGCGGGCGAAAAACGCCAAAAACAAGCTCCAGCTCATGGATGAGCTCGCGGACACGATGGACCCAGTCGCAGCGGTTCGGTCGCATGCCTCAGGCCGCGCGGCACTCAGGTTGCTGCTTAAACAGCTAGCAACCGCGGCAGAAACTGCAGATTTGTCGGACCTCGGACCTACTCGAAAGCTGCTCGATTTCGTCATCCAAGAGGCGTGGCAAACACGATACTTGAAAGGGGAGGATCGTGAGTGGGACCGGCGGCGCGCCATTAAGTCAGGTTTTGCGGAGAGCGGTCAACCGAGTCTTGAGGATCGCGCTGTTGCGAAGAAAGCACTGATCGCATGGGACGCGTTTACATCTTTGGATCGGTCGATCTTCCGACCTCGCTCTGCAGGCGACTCAGTTTCAGAGAAAAATAACAACGCCTTCGATGATGGCGATGCGAGGCAAATGGAAGAGGAAGATGATTGTGATGACAAACACGGGCATTATGAGGGCGACGACGATGAGAGTGAAGAAAACGATGATGATGATGAAGGTGATGATGATGATGAAGATGAGGAGGAGGAGCAGGAGGGGGATGAGGAAGAGGAAGAGGAACAGGAGCAAGAGGAAGAATACACTGACGAATACCACGACCACAAAGACGACGAAGAGGCGCAGGAACTAGAGTGTGTGGGGATAAAGAAAACACATGGGGAGCAAAACTATGAACAAGCTGATATCAACGCGCAAGAAGGAATAAAGGCAGAACAAATGGAGTACCACGATCAAGCTGTCATCACGAACGTGCGGGAGGTCGCTCCACCGATTCATGCAGCATTCAACGACCCCAATGACCTCGGCAAGCAGACGCAGCAGCTCTTAGTCAGTGTGGCAAAGGCAAAAGAATTCCTGAATGCAGTTCCTGCAGAATTCGTGAATACCGATGCCAAAGCACGCACAGCAAAGGCAATCAATGCCGCGTCTAAAGAGGGCGATGAGACCAAATTCGTGAGAGCGTCGGCTTTCGCCGAGGTCAAGTTGAGCTTCTGGTCGAATTTGGCTCGGTTTCTTCCTTTGTTTGAGCGCTGGATCCCCGCGCAAGATTTTTTGTGGCAGCTGCGCTACGAGCGCCTCGCCGCTGAGACAGCAAACGAATATGAGTCGTCTTCGTCACCTCGGAGAAATTCGAGACGAAACTCGCGCAAGGAGCTCGACGACACGAAACGTCGGACGCATCGTATGCGGAATGGCACCGAGATCCACGGCTTCACGGACAAGCATGGTGCGAGTCGCACAATAAAGCATGATGATGAGTACATGAATAGCGACGTGATTCATGGAGCAGGGATGCGCGTAAAACTCGAGGTCCTCGAGCCACTATTGCGAAAGCGGTTGGCAGAAGCATACGAGCTCCGACTCGTCCTACGTGCAGAGCTCGCTGCGATCACGCAATACGCCTACGATCTGGCTGTAGTACACGCCCAGCGGCGTTCGAGGGGCTGGCTTACGCGCGGCAAGCGAAAGGACGCGCTCGCACCAATGCGGACCCTCCGTGTTCTGGACGCCGTGTTGTCGGCAGCCGTCATGATCCAGTGTCGCATCAGGCTTTACTGGGCAAACATCGAGTTCGAATATCGCCTATTCGTGTTGAAAACAAAATGCGCGACGCAGATTCAAGCGCAACAACGGCGACGTGTGCCGACCGCGATGCGCCGCGAGCTCGGTCGACGTCTCCTTCGCGCAGCTTTCCTCGCGGCGGCAGTGGCCATCCAACGGCGCGTTCGTATCTCGCGAGCGCAGTGGGAGCGGCGCGCCCGCGCCCGGTTTATCATGATGATGCGGGTGACGGCGCAGACGACCTGGGCCGCGACAATCATCACTGCAATGGGCCGACGGTGGCTGGCAATGGGTGCCGCGTTCCACAGGCATACCGAGCTCCAATTGAACCAGCGGCTGGTGAGTCTCGCGCACCATTACCTGCAGCGCGGAGACCTCTGGGCTTTTTTGTCCGCCGTCAACAGCGACTACCGCCGCTACGAGGAAGAAGCCAACGAGACTCGTCGACGCGAGGACAACGACGCCGAGACATTCATTCGCCTCGTGCTTGAGAAGCGTGATGCCGAGCACAAGGGAGCATGGGAGCGTTACGCAGGACTCCGTTCGCTAGGCAATGCGAGGAACTCTGTGCCGGGCCCGCGACTCCGCCTCTTACTCGAGGGCCTCGAGACAAACTCTCCACCCGAGTCGAAGATCGCGTGCCTGTCTCCAATATCTCCACGTTGTAAAAAGAGCCGCACAACCAAGGTCGACGAGGAAAACCTCTTGAGTTGCCGCTACGAGAAGAACATGCCAAAGACTTCGTCTACTCAAGATGGTCGTTCTCTTCAGGGAGAGTCGTCGCTTACTTCTGCTGGCGATGAAAGACGCCTGGATTTCTCGCATCCGGCAGGGCTGACGGTTCTGAGCGACGTGCCGCAGGGCCTCAACGACACGCTCCCACGGTTCCTGCGCGCAGCGGCGCTACGAGCGTTCGTGCCCAAGTCATTTCCCGATGGGACGACCCGCGCGAGAGCTTTCATTTCATACCTCGCTCTCCCCCCATCGCTGGCGAAAACCAAACACGAGATGGATGCGCACGAGGCCGTGGCGCCGTGGATCGCGGCATTCGCCGCGCTTGGCCATAGGGAGGTCTGGGAGCTATGCCCGCCAAGCCGCCTCGAGGCGACAGTCCGGGGCTTGTCTGACTACGTCACAACAATAGGCGCGCTGTCCTCATCCGCGTTGGCCACCTCGTGTCGTGCGCTGCTCACCGAGCTGCTGCGGGCCGAAAAGTCAGGCAAGGTGCAAACGGCCGACCGCTTCCGGGCTGCCATCTCGAGCGACCGCATTACGAACGGCCAGGCTGTGGGTGCAGCACGGCTGCGCAGTATCAAGGCCAAGGGGGTGCCCGAAGAAAGCGTTTTTGGTGAACCTGCCATCAATCTCAATCAAACGGCGACATACCGCCGCATGCAACGCCTGCTCAAAGAAGGACGAAAGCAAGAAACGCCTGTCGTGGTGGCCGAAGCGCCGGCGCCCGCATCAATCGAAGACAGCGAGGCGCACGCCGAACTCCACGAAGCAATCGCCACTCTCGAACATAGCGACATGTCGGCCCGTGCGTGCCGCGCGCTCGAGGAGCGGTTTGAAACGTATGTCTTGGACGACCTACGCCAGCACGGCGGACTCGACGCGCCCGCAGCCGTGTTCGTCGCCCGCGCCGCCTTTTTTTTCGTCGAGGTGCCGGCCCACCCGCCGGGCCGCGCCTCCTTCCGGGCGTTTGTGCGCCAGAGTTTCGAGGCATCGCACGATGACGAGCGCGCGCTTGTGGCCGCCCGCGCCCGCGCGGCCGCAGATTACGTGGCGCCGTTCGTAGCGCGCTTTGATTCTAACGTGCCCGCGCGCGACCTTGTCCGCCTTGACCTTGACTCCTGGGGTGTCGCGCCCGAGCTTAACGATGAGATCCGCGCGATGCTGACCAAGCTCGCCGCCACCGCAAGCCAACAGCACGCCGTCGATGACGATGCGTTGCGCGCCGCGCGCCGAAAACTCTCACCGCTGCGCAAGAAGACAACACGCCTCCGGATCGTCAAGCTCCCGTTCGACGCGCGGTTTCAAAGAGGTCCGTTCGACCCCATCGGCCGGCCGGTCCGGCTCGACGGTTCGGTTGCGCCGCGCATCCGCCCGTTACCGCCCAAAGAGGTGGCACGAGGGGTCTTGTATGAGGGCGACGTGCCGCCGCCGCGAGAGCCGCTGTTCGGAGCCCCCGAAACGGCCGCCGCGGCGAGGGCTGCCGCCGAGTTGCCGCCGCGCAAGCGCCTCGGACGCTCGATCGAGCCCGAGGAGCTCGTGCCGCTGCACCGCCAACCTCAGGCCTTTGTAGGAGGCGCTCATCGCTCGCGGAATCTCGCCGCGAGGGTCAGCACCCGCGCCCAGCACCTATTCGGCAGGTACTCGACCTTCGTTCGGAACCCGCAGCTCGGGAGAGACTCTCTCCCTGTGTCTTCTCCGAGTCGCGTCACCGCCTCGGCGGACGAGGATCTTGTCGCTCCGGCCCCGTCTGCAGTCGGGTTGTGGACAGCACTTGCGCTGACAGAGTAAGCGGGACGACTTGGCTGCCTTGGCGATGCTGTGGAAGAAACTTGACGGCAGGGTCTCCGGGATAATGCACAGGGCGAAGAAAGACTCCGGGATCACAGGTTGGAGGCACGAACTTAGGCCCATGGGACGGAGCTCGAGTTTGATGAGTCAGCGTAAGCGGGCAACGCGGCCTCTCTGCAGGCGCGAAATAATTGCCGTAACAACTAATAACTGCAAATTCTCACGGCTCGCGCGACACTGCGCTCATTAGGGCGCTAAAGTCTCCCCTGGGAGGCTCAGATCGACACACGCAGGAAAGGACTCTGGCGATTCAGTTGCCGCCTCAGTGATTCTCTACAAAAGAGATCCAAGGACCGACGATGACATGAATTTCACCAACCTTGAGTTTCTGAACGGCTATTCATCCCGACTGTGGCAGGAACCAAATACCTGAGGACAATCGTATTTGTTGATGAAGACTTATTACACACCCCCCTCTTAGCAGTCGACATCTAAAGACTTATTATTATCACAAGTGCAGGCCAGTAAGTTCACCTAGTCCCAATCTCTAACCCCAGTAAATTCGACGTAAACCCTCTCGTGCTCACTCACCCCACTCTCCTTTGAACTCGTCCCCGTCACCCCCGCCAATCTAAGCTGCTTTGATCCGCACACGCTGCTATCCTTTGAGTTTACTCTAAAAACCTCAGTAGGTTCACTTGGACCCAGGAAGTTCATCTGGTCACAAACTTCACCTAGACTAGTCCCAATCTCTAACCTCAGTAAGCTCACCTGATTCCAGTAAGTTCACCTGGTCCCAGTAAGTTCACCTATAGTGCGCGTGTAGACGCCGGGAGGGGGCTTATCGGTATAGCGCAGGACGTGTGGGGTAGGGTGGAGTCGTCGACCCAGATGAGTTTATCCTCGGGGTTGCCGATCGACAGAGAGCCACATAGAGCTGGACGTGGCAGAAGACGGGCTTGGGCAAGAGGACGCCGACCTCGCGGGGCGTCTGGTCCTGGCTCTTGTTGATCGTTTGGCGTAGGCGGTCCTTAAGGGATACAGGTTGGAGGAGCCTCGGCGACAACGACACGATCGATCATGTATCTGATACCGTTGCAGTGGCCGTGCGACGGGTCGAGGTTGCGAAGACCGTAAGCTCGCGATCAAAGTCAGCATGCCGTTGGTTGTCAGGGAGTCGAAAACTCGACTGTAAAGAGCGAGGCGTCGTCTTCCGACCCAACCTAGTCTGCCTAAAAGAACTCCGACGCCTCGTCTCCGGGAAAAAAAGGCCGCGGTCATGCGCGCGTTGTCAACATCGACAACATCGTTTCGACGGGGCGTGAGAATGGCGCGCTGAAAGAACCGCCGCGGGTCGTGGAAATAGTCTGCGAGGTTGCCGTAGACGGCTTGGAGGATCAAGCGTGCCTGGCTAGCGCGCCTACCTGATCCTTACCCTAAATTGAGGGACAAGCAGACAGACGTCCGGCGGCAGCATGCGTACGACCTGTGGCGTAAGGAGAATTTTAGGGGCTACCTGGCGTGCCTTCGAATCCTGGCTCGCCGATCGCGTCCGTGCCCTTGGTGGGATCACTGGACGAGGATGGCCGTTCTCCCGCCACGCGACCACAAACAACTCCTGCGCCTGGTCCTCTCAACTTGAGGATCGGCTGTTGCTTTATGATCGAGGATAATCGAAATCAGAAATCAGGGTGACACGTGTCACGGAAAAGGAAGATGATGTCATAGAAAACTCTGACATCATCGGAACGGAGTAGGGTGCCCCTGATAAGGGGGCCCTAGGGTAAGCAGCAGGAGGCGGGAGTTGCCGCCACAGGACTCTGGTAGGATTTCGAGCTGCCCCAGCGAGGTGCTGCGACGAGGAGCGCCTTCGCCTACGAGCATCTCGTGAACGAATCTTCTGGTAAACGCGGGTGATGATCGGTTCAGGAACTCGACCGCGTAAAGTAAACTTGGGGACCAACACGTCAATCGTGCGGAGCGAAATCCGTGACACAAGGGTTGTGTTGGAGGAAATTCGGGACTTGTCGGTGAAACTTCGACCTTCAACGTCCTTGAATTCGGGCTTGAGCTTGCGGTGCGAAAGGTGAGAGGTCGGCTTGAAATAAGCGACATCATCATTCGGACCCAAATCGGAATAGAAATGTAGAGCGACGATCATTTGGTAATCGTAAGGCGTAAACTTCGGCAACAACATCTTCTTGCGCCAATCAGAGCGCTTCCGGTCAGGAATCCGGAAAACAACAAACTTACCGTGCTGATAATCATCACGGAAGGTTTCTTCGGGTTTGCGGATGGTTTGATCAACGATCGGAGGTACCATCACCGGCGTGATCTGACTTACATGAACACGTCGTTCTTCGGGCGGAGAGTCGAGAGACACAATCCTATAAGTGACCGGGGAGAGTCGTTCCTTGATAATAAACGGCCCTCGCCATTCCGGTCGAAGTTTCATGAGCGTGTAGTCAGTCGGTAGCATCGGCTGACGGTTCAGGCGTAGCATAAAGGGAGAAATCTGCGTGCCTGGAATAAACTTGCGGTTATAACAAAACGCAATATACTGGGCAAAGTCAGGCCAATCCGTGATGTTCCGGCCTTGAAGGCAAGCACGGAGGAAGGCCTTGATAAATCGGTTGACACGCTCAGCCGGGTTCGACTGGGCATGATAAGGAATCGTAGTTTGGTATCGGGTGTTAAGGGATGAAGAACTCGCGCATCAACTTGTTCACGAACTGCCGTTGTCGGTACAGATCATCTGGGGCAAGTAGCCCTTGAGAGGATATTAATGACAAAAGACTCGAGGACAGACTCAGCAGTATCATTCAAAACATCCAGAATCAAGAAATGCGAGAACGGATAAAAAATACTAGAAGATACGTCTCGGGACCAGCGCTGGGCAAGGTCAAATAAATCCATGCAAAGAACAGCACCATCACCATCGTAGACGGGCTGCTGCAAGAGTCCAGCTCGTTTCGGCTCAGGCGTACGAGCTTTCTGACAAACTAAGCATTCAGCAATGAAGACTCCAATTTCGTTCGACATGGGGGCCACCAAAATCGTTCTTGGATAGCCTGGACGGTACTGTGACGTCCCATATGACCACCGTTAACCGGAGTGTCATGATAGAGTCGAATAATGCGTTTGCGCAACGTAGCAGGTGCAACAATCATCGGTGCAAATCAGCAGAAATGCGGTGAAAAGAACAACTTCTGAATCGTTCGTTCGCTCGGGAACGTCGTGGCGTCTGACCTTGGGCCATTCGGTAGCGAATATCCTCGCACGTAGCATCAGATTGCGCTCGTGCGATCTCCGCGAGCGTCATATTATCGGTATCTTATCGATATAATCTTTGTAAGCGGCGTCCTTGAAGATCTTGGCTCATCACGCGCACGGTTCTTCCGACGTTGTCTCGTAGCGTGAGACGTAGCCAATTTCATCGGATAAGCCAGGGTCTTCGTCTCCGTCTTCCGGCAGTTCGGTCGTGATAAACGACATTGAAGTGGCAGCCAGAGACGGAACTCCGGTCATCAACAGGTCGGGAAGCTCTTTGGAACACTGAATACGCGTGGTTCAAAGGTTCCAAACTCGTCAGTCTCGATGACATGATCAATCAGGTTGCAGGAGAAACAGTCAGGGATACTCATTCGGTGACTTTCCCGGCTTATAACCAAGTTCAGGGTCAAAATTGGCGAGGCGCATCGCCCAACGAGCAAGCTGCCCAGACAGGTGCAACGCCTTACGTAAAAACGTCAAATTTCGGTGATCGGTCTCCAAAACAGTCCGGTGCCCTTCAATGTAGGCTCGAAAGTGTTCTAGAGAAGTACGACTGCCAGCGGCGGCCGACAGGGCTCATAATTCCGCATCTCCTTCGGCACAGCTCGGCTCCAGTATTCAATTACTCGTTCTCGAGTCACTCTTCGGCATCGTCCTTGACTTCGACAATCTGGAAGGATTGTGCCAAGTCCATCCTTGGAAGCATGGGATCGGATCTGAAAAGGCAGATCGCGATCGGCGTGGTAGACTCCACGGGAATCAACAAAGAGCAATAATCGTATCCCAAGCTTGACACTCGGGCGTCCACTCGAACTTTACACGCGAGGGCATCGTCTTAACGGTTTCCAGATCTTCAGTAGCCCTCACATATTCGGCAATGTTTGCCAAGTGCCGATGAAAGAGCGTGGGTCTTCGGGAAGTATTCGGTAAAGTACCTGGAATCGGCATCTTCTGCAGTTAGCGCGTCTTTAGTTCGGCTTCAAGCGGCGCAGGGTAAAGTGTGTCCCAGAAATTACGTATCATCATTGAAAGGTGGA